>CAXKVW010001185.1:0-40333 GCA_964058825.1 Carex arenaria | reverse complement strand
GGTAAACTGCAGATCGCTTGTCAACTAGGATTTTATCATTGAGGCATATAAGATCCATTTCCAACACAGAGTTGAGAGGCAGAATTCCAGGCTCATCACAGGGCTCATATTCAGGTTCTTTGCAAATATAGGATAAAGTATCCAAGTTGGGTGAAGGTAATAGCTCTTTCAGACTAAGGGCCAGCTCCTGCTCATGGTCCCCACTGCACAGTTCCATAACTGAGAGGAGTGAATTGTAGGATTCAGTTTTGGCAATAGGTTTTTCATAGTCCTGATCCCAATCAACATCTCTGAGCTCAAATTGAGGCACTTTGGGAATGTAATTAAGTGCCACATCCGTGTAGGAAGTGCCATTCTTGGAATAAGATTCCACATGATCAATCTCAAAAGGGACCTTTTCGACTTTATATAGGGATTCCAACAGCTCTTCTTTGTATGGTATTGCTATTTTAACATCCAGCTCAATGATATCCTACAATCAGTTAAATGAAAGTATATTGATGACTGACGCAAATTGCAGAAGACATCAGATAAAGAAATGTAACCAAAATAAAATCTAGATTCTGATCCAATTAAGGAGTAAATCATGATTTTGAGTAAGTAGAGGTGAAAGGTTTATTCCATCGACTAGTCCTCAGCAGTTAGAACCATAGTGAAGAAATTTACATTGATAATTTTATGTATTCTAACTGCGATAACTTAAGGCCGTGTGAAAAATCACAAGAATATTACTTTAATTGCTTGAAGCATTTCCATCATACAATTAGAGAATGCATCTAACCAACTTAACTGTAGACATTGTACTTATCCCTGACTTAATATATGACATACAATTACAATTTTACTCAAAATAATTATCTAGCTAACTAAAAGATACAAAATCACTAATATGACTTGTATTGGTCCACATATGTAGTGTTTTAACAAGCCCATATTGAAATCAATCAACTGCATAAAATCACGCTACAGTCAATTTATGAGTAAAGGAGAACTTAGCAAAAGAACATGGCATGAAATGTAGACTTACCAAAGGGACTTTAGTCTTGGGAACTCCAAAGCAGAGCTCCAAACAATCCTCCTCTTTGCAGAATCTGACAACCTCACTCTGAAAAATCACCAACCCCAAATCAAATCTACCAGAGTTGATAATCCCTTATCAATTAATTGTATCCTCAATCCATCATTGTATTTCAAGTGGAATCAGTTTACCTGAGGTATATCCAACTCAGCAATTTCAAAATGAAGTTTCTTCTCCAGTTGCCACTCCTAAAATAAGTAAGATATCAGGAAAGCATGAATTAAGTCAATTAACATCATACAATAACAGTAATCATCCTCGTAATTATTTATTTAAGACTAATAGTTATACTCACATTTGGAATTTTAAATAGGGAAGCGTCTTCTCTAAATCCAGCATCCTTGCTCTCACCATAAAGGAAATCAGCTAATTCCTAGACAAAATATGAACCTTCAGATGATCAGATTATAATAACAGGGAGTCCGAATTAAAGTAAATTAATTCTAATCAGTTATTTCATGATATATTTACCTTCTCTGAGAGAACATTCTGATCCTCTACTTCAACCTGGCGAAACTGTGGAATTAAATCAGAAAAGAGATCTGAGAGTGCTTTATCAAACGAAAGTTCACCAAAGTCAGATTCTAGTCTAATTTCATCACAGGCAACGAATCTCGGGTTTCCAAAATCTCGCTCAGGATCAGGATCGAATAGATCGGGAGCTGGAAGATGAAGCGGAGTAAAGTGAGACTTCGCTAAGGTTTGGTCCTTAGATTTGAAGAAAAAATGATCCGTGCCGAGAAATCGAGTTCGCATTCTCTAATCAACAGCTATTTCTCTTCGTATTGTCCGATTGAAGCTACAACTGGAGTTTGGAGAGGGAGACGAGAAGTGGAATGTGGTGTCCAAATTTCAAAATGGAGGGAGATGAGCTTATATAACCAGGGAAGAAGCGAATTCATATCACCTAAGGTAACTCAAATTTTGAGTTTTAAAGTCGCCCCGTCCGATCTACTTTGGCCCGAATTAAAGAATATCCGTGCATTCCACCTCGGACCGGATTGGCCCCATTCTGATCGTACGGTCCGGATTAAAACTGAAAATTTAAGTTACCTCAGTTATTTTGGATTAGTGAAGAAGCTACGCAACGTAAATTGTTTTATTTACAAACGGCTAAGTACGGCCCGAGTCCAGTAAAAAATATGGCCCAAAATTTCTCATCCAAATTGATCTGGCATGAGGCCGTGATTGGCCCGAAGTTACTTTTCAATCATGCAGAAAATTAGAAATGATAAAACATGGCCTTCTTCTATGGCTATTTGCGTTTGTGTTGTGAAGAAAATTAGTCACGCCATCATTTGTACTGTCACGATATGTCACACGTGTTACATGATACATTTATTTTTGATTGAAAATGACTCATCACGTAAATTGATCGGATCAAGTCACATTATGTGACAAATTACGTGATCAATTTTTCCAACATTATTTTTATATTTTACTTTATTTTGCAATAGTTTATTATTTTATGATTACTTTTACACTGTATTTGTGCTCAAGACTAGTTTACTGCAAAATCTTTCCATGAAAACTAGGTGCACTGATGAAGTGTTTGTGATCTATCATCTATCAGCAGAGGTGTATTTCATCAAAGACTCAATGTCATGTCTTTCCAGTGAAACCCTTTTTAGGGCTGAATGCAATTTACTTGTTAACAGTGAGAGATCAGAGCACTTACTTATTTTGTGTCACTGTCACATTATGTCCCAATTGGACTTGGTAATAATAACCTCAATTCAAATATCAAATGATAAATTCGAATTGTTGAACTAGTTGTTCTATATAACAAACAAGACTAGCTTGCCAGAAACTTGAAATTTTAGAATTTGCTGTTCCTTGTACAAAATCAAGAGAGGAAATTCAAAGAGATTTACAGTTTCCGACATGGACGAGCACAATACTTCGTATCCGTCCTTTGGAATTTGAATCTCAAGTTGCTCATACCATAGTACAATTGGGACAAAAATGTGCCAAAAAATTAGGGCTTAGATCTATCACCATCGATAATTGTTTCGACTAAAATAATTATTACAATCTCAGTTTGCAGCGATCTTTGCAGCATTATCAAATTTAACAGGTCTAATTTAACAGGTCATAAAACGACGACCAAATGGTGCCACACGAGACCTCAGACCTCGGAAACTTTACTTCTTAGAAGTATTTTAATTATTATACACTAAACCAGTACAAGGAGGGAGCAGTGAAAGCATCCTGCACAGCATAACATTTCAATTATTTCTTCTCTTCCTTTTTCTCTTCTTTTTTCTCCTCTTGCTTCTCCTCTTTCTTTTCTTCCTTCTTTTCTTCCTTTTTCTCCTCTTTCTTTTCCTCTTTCTTCTCTTCTTTTTTCTCCTCCTTGGCCGGACCAACCGACACAATGTCAATCTTTCCGACTTTCTTGAGCTTCTTTGCAATTGCCACTGTATCCATGTTTCCTACCACGATCAACTTTTGTTCATTCAGATCAGCAGCTATTGAATCAATACCTGCAAGATATTTAAGAATTAGCAAACCCAAGTTCTTATACATATCAAAGTTTGCACAGAAGAAAATTTAAAATCTTCTTTTACTTCCACATGCATCAAACCATGTTCCAACATTTTAAAAAGAAGATAATTGAGGCATTTCATAAACAAAAAGTATCTACAAAGTAAAAATCTACACATTCAGCATTCAGTTTTAGTGCTGCACTGTAGGTTAAACTGGACAACACTGCCCTAACAATAAATTAAGAGTCCATTAAGGTTCTGAAGTATGTTTAAAATTGCAGTGAAGAATTCCTGTTTTTTTCTTTTCTTTTCTGAATTATGTTTAAAATTCATGTTTGGTATGAATGGTTGATCTGGTGATGAGTACAGTGGAACCAACATGCATGTACAGCTCTAGCATCAGCATGGCCCCTTTTCTATCTAAGAAAGCAATAATTGCTTTCTTACATGTAGAAGCTTTTGTATATTTGTTTATTTTTCATTCGCAATCATGTACATTAGGAAGTTAAACAAGATACATAAAGTCCAGAATCCAGATCCCCTGTGACTGGAAAACTGGTAGTCTCTGATAGTGCAACTAAGAAACTAAGAATAGCAAACAAGGAAGGCTTATACATAAACAAACAGCGGAGAACCAACTTGTCAGAGGGTCCAACTAAGAATTATTTCACAGTGCTGGCCACAGAGGATCCAGAATCCTTGCATTTTCTAAGGCCCCTCTCCAGCTCTACTTTCATTTTTATTATGTGGAATCAGAAATCTTGAACTCCTACATGGAAATTTCAAATTTTTTTATTTCTGGTAGTGTGAATGTCCACTTTAGCTGCTAAAAAGGTAAGATTAGAAATAGTTACTTATCCTGTCTAACCACTTGACAAATTTTTCAAATGCAACTTTACTATACTTTGTTGTATAAGAAAAAATTCTCCCCTCTTTCAATCCCAGTCGTTTTCAAGTCACAATTTCAGCCATCACTGATCAGATGAACAACTGAAGATTGAATTAGAAAAAAAAAATACATATCCCACTATTGACAATGCTCTTGGCATCCTAAAATATAGAATTATTGGATTTGGGATAATAACCGATAAATTGGAAATTTACAATCCCCAAAAAATACTTCTTGAGTTGATTATTAGACATTCAATTTCATGGTGCTACACCCAGCTGTTTCCTGTTTAAATTAGAGAGAATGGTATCAAAGTTCTATGATTTTGGGATAAGCTAGGTACTAAATTTTTAATAATTTTTTTTTGAAGAAAATAACCATTTAGCGAATGAAATTTCAATTTGAGAAAAGATAGAACAAGCAAGTTTTTTAATATGAGTTATGTATTTTAATATAAAAAAATGACAACACTTTCCTTTCAAATAAGACATCTTCATCTTATGATCAACACTGTAACGAAAAGACAGGACAAAAATAAATATTACCATAAATCTCAGCTACTGCCTCTATTGCTTTCTTCTTCGTCTTCTCATCGCTCATGGATAGAACTTTGAGGACTACTTTTTGCTGTTCAAGCAGAAATTTCATAGAACCATAGAAAATTAGAAATAGAAAACGAAAAAGAATAAGACATTGCAATAGATTAGTCGAATCGATCATAGAATATTATAGATTACCTGCGCCATCTCAGAAGAAGAGCTTGGTGGAATCTGGATTGTAAAGTCGAATTTATTTTTGTAATTTTGATACCAACCAAAATGCACAATTAAAAAGACTGAAAAGCTAGACTGAAAAGTTGGCTTGGCGAAGAAAGAGGTCGGTGCCTTTTATGCTTTCCCTTTTTGTGTTTTTCGCATATGTCATGTCCTTAATCCTTATAATAATGTTCTAGTAAAATATTGTAATGTAAATCCACCCGAACTGAGAGTAGGTCCGATGCCCATCGGACCTATTTTGGTTCGATATTTTAATAACCATCCGATGCGCATCAAGATTTGTGTGATATAATTAAAATCCGTGTAAGTTTGTTTCAATTTCCGTGCTCACAAATTTTGATGCTAATTGTACGGTATTAGAGCTAATTGAACCTAAAATAGGTCCGATGGGCATCGGACCTACTCCTATCTCAAAGGCATCCGAAGAAGTTAATTTGATTACTGCTTCGTTTCACTCAAAAGAAAAAAGATTACTGCTTCGTCAGTTTAAGAATTCGTATTCTCTGAGATATCTCAAACATTGCGTGACATTTTGGAATATCTTAATCGTTCAAATAAATCCGCACGAATCTCAAAGGAAAAATAATACTGCCCCCTACGTTCTCCCGAATAGGAACCGGACACGTCGGTCACTCAAAAATTGAGATATCTCAGAGGATACGGACTCTCAGTTTAAAGGATTCACACTAGCTCGGAAATAAATCTGCTGTGATTCCAATGGAATAACAGGGTCCTGTTACTCCGATCTCAACCATTCAAAGTTTTTCCATACACGAATCTTAATGAAAAACTTTTTGATACACAAATCTCAAAGATATTTAATGGTTGGTATCCGAATAACAGGACCCTGTTATTCCATTCGAATAACAGCAGATTTATTTCCCACTAGCTCTCTTCTCGTGCGTCAGTATCTATCAGCAGCCCTTCTGTGACATTTTCAGAACCTTTTCAGCATTTTATTTAGATGGGGCCATCCCGTAATTAGGTTAGGTACATTTACTTGATTTTTCTTTTCACATTTGATCTATTCGAATAGACTTATTAAATTTTAAAAACAGATAAAAATACAAATAAAGATGCGTTTAAACCCTCTCTTAAAACATACAGATAACATATTTATCCGATCGTCTCTACTAAAGAAAAATTATGTGGCAGGTGCAGGTAGCTAACTACCATTAAAAAGATCAACATTTTCTAGATCAAGATTCAAGGCAATTGAAGTTAAAGCTATTTAACTATTTAATATTTACAAAAAAAATTATTTAAATTTAAAGATATAACTTTTTACACGAAAAATATTATCTTTGTCACTAAATAAAAAAATAATTCTCTAACTTACATCAAATTTTGACTAGTGAATTATGTTTGTGTTGTTACGTCTCTTAATAATTGCTGATTAAATTGTCGATAAATAAAAATAGTTAAATAAAAAAGAAACGGACATGGAATTTATTTAATAGTTTAGAAGAAATTTAATTACCACCTTTTTATTTTAAAAAATAATCTCAATGAAAATATCCTACTATGAGTCTATGACAGTTACTCCTTTTGAAAAAACAGTCTAAATAAAAAGTAAAAACCTGAACTTCTTTTATTTTTCAAATAACACTTACACATAGATTAACAACAAATCTAGTACAAAACAGAGAATAATAAATAAAAAAAATAAAAAAACCGTCTACGAGCGGGTTGGTTCATGTGGGCATTATTTTATATTATTTTGTAAAGGGATCAAACTCGATCGAATCAACAATTAAAATATAAGGTTGCACATCATCAGGGGGTTAGAATTTTATATTTTATATTAATATTTAGACCAGATACATCAATTGTAGGTATATTAGCTTTCGTGATAGATTTGCTAATTAAGTTTGATCTCCACAATGTAGTTATTTAACAGATGAAATTCCATATACAAAGGCTAAACACCATTAAAAAAAATTTAATGACAAAATAATAAAAGTAAACGTACTCGCGTAAATAGGCCAAATTATTGTAGATTCGTTTCTGACTCATTTATCCACATGTTGCTTTTATATAGTGCAAGTTGAGCCAGTCGAAAATTATTAATACCGTTAGTTGTAATTAATTTGTACTGATAGCGGAAATATGTCTGTAGAATTCAGTCAATTGATCTTTATTTATTTTTTTATAAACTAGTAATAAAGTATATGTTTCTCTATAATTTAGAGTAAAATGATATATATACAAGAAAATTGACATGTATATTTTTTTTGTGAAATCTTAGACTATTGACCTCCTTTCTTTTTAAAAAAATAACGTTATGTATAATTTGACAATCAAAAGCTCACATGTGAGAAAGAAAAATTGAATGGGTCCAGTTTGAGATTGAGGCAGAAATTTGACTCTCATTCTGTAAATTTCTATCACTGTCCCTTATCTGTACCGTTAAATTGTGTATCCTTTCATCTTGTATAAAATGAATTCAAAATTTCCGATTTTAATACACTTGTCATTTGAAGTGTAATTTTGAATTATCAATAAATAAGAAGTTGTGATCACAATGAATTACCAAAATTGATAGTAATTGCATCCCTCTTATTAAAAGTTGGTGGTTAATTGAGACTGGTCTCATGTAAATAGCTTAGCATCTCAAATATTGAAGCACGAAACGAAATGATAATTTTTCTTTTAAATAATGGTTGCGGTCTTAATTAGGGAGCACAGCTGCGGGCTTGATGTATATGAACCACATTACTTTTGGTCAAATCTTGGAAAACACTTAAACTGGATCTATGGCCCAGATATGACCCGACGAAGATTAATTACTTAAACTGGGCTTTGATGTCAGGCCTACCTCTCTATTCTTGAATCTACATCATGTTAATTAGATTTATGTTTTGTAACGATGTAAGAAGTTTAACATAAGAAAAATTATTCGTTCACCATAATTGAGTTACAATTATATTTTATGTTACTTCTATTTTCTAATGAAAATATATTTTGTTGAATAATATATTAATTTTGTTACATTATATGAATTAACAATTCAAATTATATCTGCATTTGTATTCGAAAAATAAAAATGAGTACGAATATAATTTTACCACTATATTAATTTTGTTACATTAATTCCTTTGTTTATTAACTCGCTTCCTTTGTTTATTAACTCGCTTCAAACATAAGAAATAAGGTCGAATAGTGGGCAGGAAGCGAGTTAATAAACAAAGGAATTAATGTCAACTTTATTGAGAGAATGGTATCAATAGATATTTTCATAAGATAACATCGATACCATACCTTAATCACTCGTGCTATACAATATTAATTAGACAGTGGTGCGTGCGATATGCGCCAGCAAAGTCGATCACTTGCGAAAATTTTATAGCAAGGCCTAATGGGGAATGGCCCTTGCTATATTATCGGACTTATCCACCAGGAATCGGACTCTGCTGCTTTTCCGATCTTAACCATTCAAATTCGTTGAGATCTGTACATGAAACTTTTTTTATCAAAATACACAAATTGAAAATTTTGAATGATTGGAATCGGAAAAATAGAATTCTACTTTTCTCTCAGAAAAACAACAGAGTCTGATCCATCCACCAGAACAGCTAATACATCACCATTTGACCGGATCATCACATGCGCCATTAAACACACACATACTAACCTATTACCTATGAATATTATGTACCTTGTGCGGTTTGAAAACAAATTTGACCGGAAAATTGGGATGTCGCAAATTTCTATGACAATATTATAATATGATTAGAACTAGTGTGTTCATTAAGATTTTTTTTTAACTCAATTCTAAAACTTATAAAATTGAATTTAAATAGCAAATTTAAACTGTTAAAATCTGATGTGTTTATATGTAAAATTTTTAAAGTTTTGAATTAATTTAGTATAAAATCAAGTGGTTAAAATTAGAAGATTTATAAATTTATTTTAATGTATTTATTTTTTGAACATCTTTGACTACTTGAGTTTATACAAAATTAATTTAAAATTTTAAAATGTTTGCATGTAGACACATCACTCGTAAGATAAAAAGATTTCAACAGTTTGAATTCATTATTTGAAGCCAATCCGATAAATTTTAGAGTTGAGTTCACATAAGAACTTGGTGAACTTAAAGAACACCCTAGTTTTATATATATAATATATCAATAAATGATCAAAGTAATAATTTCACTTAGCCTTTCCCTTATTTAAATAATAAATTTTTGTGTTGACTGAAGACATAATTTATAAAATTGTAATATTAAATGTGAGAACTCTGGTTGTTGGTACGTCTCACTCACAAGGACAGTCACAGAGGGGAGGAACATGGAAGAGGGAGGGGGTGGATAAAAAAATTACATTTCTTTCCATCACTTATAATTTTTATAAGTACAAATATTCTTCGATTATTTATAAAACTAAATTATAAGAGTGATGCTAATAATGCTTCATAATATTATTATGGATTGACTTGTACTATAGATTCATATTTCTATTTTCAAAATTTATTAAACATGATCTCCATATAAAATTGTATTTGGAGATTAAATGTTACATATATTAAATTTGTGTACTATTTTTTTTAGAGAGATATAAAAAATTTGTTCTTTCGGATAGTACGGAATTTTTGTCAAGTGATTTTAATGCCATTATTTATTTGAAAATGTCAAACTTTATTTTTCTGACTCCCACCTTCCTTGCTGCACCGTGTATTTATCAGTAAAAGCAACATAGGATCAGCAATTCACATTTATTATACATGACAATTTAAAATACAAATATGCTGTATACCCAGGCCCATGGCCCAGGCCCAGGACCAGCCCCTTTTGTTTGTATTATGACTTGTATTATCGTTTGACAAATTCAAGAGAGGTTGCTACGTCAATTATTAAGCCCGATGAAATGGATTTACAATTGAATTAAAATAAAAGAAAACCCAAAAAAATAAGTAATAAAGAGACGTGGCAGCGACTAAGTAAACCCTTCCTCCATCTGACCATCTCCAACTTCGACAAAATTAATTGAATAAATAACTTAAAAGTCTTCTTCTCTAAATATCTTCATGCTGAGGGGCAGGGCTAATTAAGTCGCAATCAATCAATTATCAACCCCCCTTTGCTTTCGTTGAATTAATCTCTGGTGTCAATATCTGTGCTCTTTCTTTTCTTTGCCCTTTAAAGTTAAACAATATCTGGTGTCAATATTTGTGCTCTTTCTTTTCTTTGCAAAACCCCTTGATTGATGATATGATATGATATGATATGAGAAGCTAAGCTGATCGAGCAGCAGAGAGAAAAGGAGATCGATCGATGGATCAGTTGAGGTGGAAGAATATAAAGAAGGCATGCGAGGGCTATTCGCAAACTACAAGCATCATATTTCTCTTCTTTGTAGCTCTCCTCGTCGGTGCATTTGTATATGTTCAATGGATCTCCTATCCGGTAAGTTCATTCAATTTCCATCTCTCTTAATTCAGATTAATTACTGCACCCCAAAATAGATGGAGACAAATTAAATGGGAGAGATTAATACTTCGCAACCTTTTCTTTAATTTCCCTGCGATAAATTCTACTGCGAATATCATCAAACTCATTAGATACTTATAATAGAATTGTATATAATTAACTGATTACGCTGCTCAAAATTTGGAAACACTTTCAATTATAACTGTGTAATTAAGGTATCGTGTAGAATTAGCTAATTGGGAGAATAATAAAAGAAACAGTATATAGAATAGTAGAGGACAGCGAAGCAGTTCATTTAATCAACGTGTCTCGCTCTAGACACCTTCACCGGTGGTTCCGCTCTCGTGAGTCGTGACTACTGACTACACATCAAAAGTCATTTAGTTAGTTTGCTGGTACTTGATGTGTGTTTTTGACGTCAGTTTGGGTCCGATGGCCATCGGACTGAGTCCGATCTGTTTTATGATCTGTGCACATTGCTTTAATATCCGTGTGCATAGATCTTAAAGTGGATCGAACGGTTATGGAACCCATCGGACCCCAATTGCTCTCCATTTTGTATTGTTCTGAAGTAAAACTTAGTTAGTGTAGATAACATAAGATTTTTTATGCTACAGGTTAAAAAATTATCGTATAAATTTCAAATTTTGATCTAAATAGTTCAGTAAATAAGTTATATAATAAATTTCTAGAATACTAATTTTAAATATTTTATAATTTTTACTATTTTTTATGATTTATAAAAATAGCAAAAAAATGACTTAAACATAAAATAAAATTATCAATATTTTAGACCATTTTTTACCATCTTTTTTAAATCATAAAAAATTGTAAATTTTTTCTAAAATAATAAAATTGGTATTCTACGAGTTCATTATATAACTAATTTACTAAGCTACTTAAATCGAAATTTAAAATTTATATGATATATTTTTGAAACCGCAACACGAAAGATTTTATGCTATTTATAGCACCTAAGCCTTGCTCATAGTTCTAAGTTGTGACTTCGCCAACACCAATCCCCATAATGCTTATTTCAAGTTAGAAATCAATTTCTTTTGTGGAGTTGTACGGTTCGGATCACATTGGGCGATCGATCATGACCGTCCATGATTACTTGCTTGAGAACATTATAATTGCAAAATAAGCGGACAGAAGAAAATGAGAACGGATGTGAAATTATTGAATAAATTGAGAAAGTGGAGATAGCACAGTTGGCTAGGAAAAAAGTATTGTTAGTTACTCAAAAGTTGAGAGTTTATGTTGTTAACTCGGTTTCTCCTTTCTTTTCTTCTCCTTGCATAGTTCGTTTTGAGCATATCTTAAGTTGTCAAATTAGATTAAAGATTTGCATAGTAATTCTTTTATCCGAATGGATTGGTGTACTATTCTTGAGATGACCTACAACAAGCAATTTATAATAGAACTAGGATGCTCTTAAGCTTATCAAATCTTTTATTAGTAAGCTAACTTCAAAGTCTATCAAATTTACTTCAAAAATAAATTTAAACTGTTGAAATTGATCTACTTCACAAGTGATGCATTTATATGTCAAATTTATAAAATTTTCAATTAATTCAGTATAAAGTCAAGCAATTAAAAAATAATAAAAAATGAATGCAGTAAAATTAACTTATTAAACTTTATTTTACCATTTGACTTTATATTAAATTAAGTCTAAATTTTATAAATTTGACATGTAAATACATACTCGTAAAGTATTCATTATTTGAAATTATTTTGATAAATCTTAAAATTAAGTTCACTGAAGACCAGCAAATAATTAATCCTTAAATGTAACATCATTTTAGGAAGCATATGTACGCTCGCTATTTAAGCATGAAACATGGGTTGAAATCTCATTTTGGATCACCCTTTTATCAAATCATGCAAAATATTGATTATAAATTTTGTCTAACAAAAATATGCTCGTTGATTATCGAATTATTCACATAATTATTGCATAAATAATAGCTATAAAAGTTCACCAGTATGACAAGCAAAATCATAATGTCAATGATTAAGTGTTATCAAATTTAATAACTAGTCTTTAGTTTAGTGACAAATGCAAAGTCTCTGATGCGGTAAGTTATGGGATCGAAATCCGGATGAAAACAAATTTTTTTTGTTGTAATAATAATGGTGTTAAATAATTGAGTAGTTTGACCTCTAAATTTTACTAAAAAAATATTTTTTTTTCTTTTTTTTTTTTAATATGGATTGATGATCTTTTGTCTGATCTTGTTGTGTAAAAATAATGAAAAGCATGTAGTATTAAATTCGCTATTAACATCGACATGCACGTCACACTCTAGACTTTCATCATAAATAAGTATGGTTTTCTTTTTCTGTAATAACAATAATCTGAAGTGCTTTGCAAAACCTGAACTCTCCCCTAGGGGTGTCAATGGCACCCTTTTATCCGTTTAACCGACTCGTATCATATTCGATAAGATGGGTACAAGTACGATTTTTTTTTTTTTCGTAAACTTATCGGGTATGGGTATGGATAAAGATTTTTTTTCCCGTTATCTAAACAGGTAAGGGTATGAATAAAAGGGTTGTGTTACGCTAAATTAATGAGCAATGAATATTAATTCTATAAATAGTCTTGATAATTGTGTTACACTTAATTAACTATTAAAACACGTAAATAAATTTCATCAAATGTCAGCAAATTCCAATAAAGTTTAGACCGTTAAAACATGTATATATATATAATTGTGAAATGAATGTTTTAATATATTATTTAGTAAATAATAATATTTTTATTATAATAGCAAGTTAAAGTTTTAAAATATATTCTGAAATATCAAATCCCACAGTAAAAATGTAAAATATAACAAAATAATTGAAAATGAAATTAATGTAAAGGAGAATATCATCACAAAACTCAGTTGTCGCTTACTAATAATGTATATAACGGCTCACTTTTTTATATTAACACAGATTAGTAGACTTAAAAGGCCACTAATCTGATTTGGCAACTATTAATTGGGTTTGATGGTATATTGATATTTTAATGTTCATGACCACAAGATATGGTGCATACATTAAATCATATTATTTTTTTCATTATATGGTATATTTATTAGTTGTACTTGTTGCTCTTATCATTGCGCATTAAATGCGCCCGAAGAATTTGCACCTACCCCGTCTATTTCAATGGATTCATTTAGTTATTTAGAAGTCCATTTTTTGTTGAAAGCAATTTACGTAAGATACTATTAATTATGCCTAATTACGACATAATATGTTAATCCCTTTTGCTAAGTTCTTGATGACTATGCTTGCTATTTATCTTTTATTTGTAATTGATTACAAAATGTACACCGTAATTAATGATTTCAAAGAAAGGGAGAATTTCATGTTTAACCTTCAAAAACTTCAAAATTAGAAAATTTCCTTCAAAAATTCATAATAGCAATATTTACCTTTTTAAAATTTCAATAACTCACAAATCTATTTAATTAAAACTGCGGAACATGTGTAAGAGAAATATTCAATCATAGCAAGTTTGTGAGCAAATTGTTCATTTTCTTATAATGACCGTGTGTCACATGTAAGGAAATAAAAAAATATCATGAGTAGATATGTTATTTTTCTTAACATTGAATTTATTAACAAATCAAAATCAAATTTACCGCCATTGGCCATTGCAGGGTGTTCCACTGCAAACCATGCCTGCCCACAACCACAATGGATCGCCTCGAAAACCCGACCGACCACCCCTTCCAACTCTTTCAAACATCTCCTGCCCAAGTACCACCAATCAACCCCAACAAAACATAACGTGCCCAACACCGCCCATTCCCCTGCCCGCCTCTCTCCCTCCCCCATCCTCCACCTGCCCGTCTTACTTCCGTTGGATCCATGAAGATCTCCGCCCGTGGGCCAAGACGGGTATCACGCTTGACATGGTTGAGCAAGCCCAGAGATACGCAACCTTCCGATTGACCATCATAGATGGCCGGGCCTACGTGCTGAAATATCACCCGACGTTTCAAACACGAGATGTGTTCACATTGTGGGGCATTATGCAGCTCTTACGATTTTACCCAGGACGGCTTCCTGATCTCGATATCATGTTTGATTGTTTCGACTTTCCCATGCTTAGAGCTGAGGAGTATGAAAAAGAAAATGCACCTTTGCCGCCACCATTGTTTCGTTATTGCAGTGCTGAATCTGCATTGGATATTGTATTCCCTGACTGGTCCTTCTGGGGTTGGTAATTCTCTATTTCTTAATTAATTGATTAGGCATATATAAGATTTTGTCAAAACTTGTAAATAATTAAATTAAACAGCTTAAATGATTTTTGGGAATTTCTTTTCTTTTTTTGGTCTTTTTGAAACAGGGCAGAAATAAATATTAAGCCATGGGAGGCACTGCAGAGTGATATTAAACAAGAGAATAAGCATGTCAAATGGATGGATAGGGAACCCTATGCTCACTGGAAAGGTAATCCTGATGTGGCACAAATCAGGAAAGAGTTGGTCGAATGTAATGTTTCTGAATCACATGAATGGAACGCTCGAATCTATGGACAGGTATCATATAAATTACATTGAATTAATAATTCAAAATTTTATCATGAGATTATTATGTCTTTGATGCTCTATTAATGAGATACAAATTATGTAATGGCATTGTGAACTACAGGACTGGTTCAAGGAGGCAGTAACAGGATACAAGGAATCAGACCTTTCAAAGCAGTGCATTCATAGGTAACCCACCTCTCATGCTACCTCTTTATGTTTGTCATTTACTGGTAAATATGAAACTTAAAAAATATAATTTGACAGGTACAAAATTTACATTGAGGGGTCCGCATGGTCAGTTAGCGAGAAGTACATTTTAGCATGCGATTCGATGGCATTGTTTGTGAAGCCAACATTCTACGACTTCTACTCCCGGGGTCTTATGCCAGTTGAGCACTACTGGCCGGTAAGAGTCGATAAAGACAAATGCCGGTCTATTAAATTTGCAGTTGACTGGGGCAACTCTCATAAGAAAAAGGTTTAACTTTTCCCTATTTAGTTCTTTTTTTTTTTTTCCATTTTGGTACTTTAAAATTAAAACCAAATTTTAAGGATATATTTTTATTCTTTTGCAACTTGGAAGGCTACTTAAGGAATCTCATGCTAGGAATCCATGGTTATACAAATATACAATACGCCTATCAACTGGCATATAATATAAGCAACCTTTCTTTCTTTCAATTTCTGGGCTTAACATTACGGACCTGAAGTCTAAAATTACGGGCCTTATGTAAAACAGGCACAAGAAATAGGAAAGAAGGGGAGTGACTTCATGCTAGAAAAGCTCAAGATGGCAAATGTCTATGACTACATGTTCCATCTCCTCACAGAGTATTCAAAGCTCATGAAATACAAACCGACTGTACCGACTAATGCAACTGAGCTCTGCTCCGAGTTGATGGCGTGCCCGGCTCAAGGAAACGTGCATAAATTTATGAAGGAATCGGCCGTGTATAAACCTAATGATGTTGGCCCCTGTGAACTGCCACCACCTTTCAGTGATGTTGAATTGAAAACAGTTTTGAAGCGGAAAGAAGATTCGATAAAGCAAGTCGAGTCGTGGGAAGAGAAAGCTTGGGCAGAAGGAACACGATAGCATGATATAGAACATTCATGATGTGGTGCATATACTACACATTTTTGCACATAAAATATGTTGCAATATGATATATATTGGTACCTAAGTTTTTAGGCAACATTTTCATATTTTGTTCATTTCTCAAAATCGGGGTTCTCGTAAAACAGACATTCTATTGTTTCTTCCATTTAATTGTTGTCTATTCATCGATTGAAATCCCCTTAACGATCCATCTCTTTGGCATTCATCTAAGGATTCACTGGTATATACACTCGCTTCGACCAGTCCTTCACGCTATCGGGAATTAGTTTTACACTTGTTTGTTATCATTTTCAATTGAACTCAATTTGTATTTTGATTGTTGTCAGAATGGAAAACAAATTGGAAATTCTAGAGAAGGATTTGAACTAGAGGTGCAAACGGATCGGATACGGATCGGATAGTGGTAAAACCATATCCATATATGCTTTTATTTTTCTGATACGGATACGGATCAGATATTAGACGGATATAAATACGGATCGGATATTAAACGGATACGATTATCCGCTTCTTATAATAGTAAATAACATAAATTTTGCAATAATATATATTAAACTATATATTATATATCTATTATTCGGATACGAATAATTAAAATTAAAAATCATATATGTATTTGTATCCGCACGAATATTCAGATATTGAATATCTGTATCTAATTTTCGAATACGGAGTCGGATACGGTTGGATAATTAATATCCGATCCGTTTGCACCCCTAATTTGAACTAACAAATATGCTTCATTGCTGCACCGTGTATTGGTCAGTAAAACCAGCAGAGGATCAGCAATTCCCATTTATTATACGTTTCTGCTGTTTCTTTTTTTCCTGGAAACAAATGTGCTGTATACGGACTCATTCTCCCCCTATTTTTTATCCTTTGACAAATTCAGGAGGGGTTGCCACGTCAATTTGTAGGCCCGGAAATTAAAAAAAAAAAAAGTAATAAAGAGAGATGGCACTATGGCAGCGACTAAGTAAAGCCCCTTCCACTTCGACAAAATTAATGAAATAAATAAACTAAAGCCTTCTCTAAATCTCTTCACGCTGAGGGCTCCACCAGACTAAGTCGCAATTGAGGAGATTTTCTTCTTCCCGTTGCTTTCCTTGAATATCTCGTGTATCTATCTATCTATCTATCCCTCTGTGCTCTTCAATCTTCATTGATATGAGAAGCTGAGAAGAAAGAGATGGAGTGGCGGTTTAATGTGGGGAAGAATATTAAGAAGGCACGCGAGAGCTATTCGCAAACCACGAGCGTCATTTTTCTCTTCTTTGTAGCTCTCCTCTTCGGTGCATATGTATGGGTTCAATCGATCTCCTATCCGGTAAGTTGTATATATGTTTTCAGATTATTTACTGCATCAATATCTCCAATTAATTCGCCCCAAAATTGAAAGAAATGGGAGAGTTTAATTAATAATTTGAAATATTTTATCTTAATTTTCCCTGCGAAATTAAGTTTGAAAATTCTACTGCGAATATCATCCAACTTAGATAGATGGTTATGCTCTGTCCGGGAACATACTTGAGAAAGAATATTAATTGTGTGGCAGTTGCACCGATAATAGAATTGTATATAATTAATTTGATTATACGCTGAAAATGTGGAAACACTTTCTATTATTATAATTATTATAACAGTAGGGAATAGGGATCCAGTAGAATTTGCTAATTGGGAGAATAGAAGAGAGAGGACAGCTAGGCAGATCATTTAATGTGGATAGATGGAGTGTACTGTAGACACCTTCACCGGTGGTTCCGCTCTCGTGAGTCGTGACAAAGGAAACATCAAAACTCAAAAGTCATTGGGGTGGGTTAGCTAGTACTTGATAAAGTTTGGTTTATTTTTACGTCCTTTTAGTATAGTTCTCAGTTCTGACTTTCGTCAACACCAAACCACTTGATGCTTAGTTGAAGGAATTCTCCCATCGGACCTACTTTGTTTTGATGGGTAATGACCATTAGATTGCATCAAGATTAGTGCGATTGATATTAAATTCCGTGCAGGTCTGTTTTAATTTCCGTGCGCACAGATCTTAATGCTAATCTTACGGTGTTAGAGCTAATTGGACGTAAAATTAGTTCGGATGCCCATCGGACCTACTCCTATCTCGGAGGGAAGGTAGAATTCAATTTCTTCGGTGGAGTTGTACGGTCAGATCACATTGACCGCTCTCGATCTCGAATATACTTGCTTTTGCTCTGGAATATCAAAATCGAAAAATAAGATTTGTCACCTTCAATTCAAATCAATTTCCATTTTTTTTTTCCTTTGCATATTTCGTTCTGGGGCATACCTCAAATTGTCGAATTAATTATATATTGAATGGATTCGTGAATTGTATATTGAATCGATCGGTTCTTGAGATAACCTAAAACAAGAAAATTAATCCTAATTAATTGTTAGATCAATTTGGTAGCGTTTGTGACATTGCGATGTCTAATGGTTAAACGCTCGCTTTTTAAGCATGATATATGGGGCCTTTTTTATAAAGCATAAATAAAAATATTAAACTTAACCTGTCGATATGATTGGGGACGGATTTATAAAAAGCATAAAGAACGGAAGCGCAAACCGTTCCCCAATTTTTTTTTTACGAGAACGGAAGCGCAAGCCGTTCCCTGGTCATTTTTCTCATTTTCCAGCTGCTTCGTACCAACAGCACAGCAGTTGCAACAGAAAATCCGGAAATTTCCTTCTTCCGCGAAAAAAAATAAAATAAAATAGAGAGAACGGAAGTGGAAAACGTTCCCCATGTGAAAAAAAAAAATTAGGGAGAACGGAAGGGGAAAACGTTCCCCATGCGTGAAAAAAAAAAAAAAAAAAAAAACAGAGAACGGGAGGGAAAACGTTCGTTTGTGACATTGCGATGTCTAACGGTTAAACGCTCGCTTTTTAAGCATGATATATGGGGCCTTTTTTTATAAAGCATAAATAAAAATATTAAACTTAACCTGTCGATATGATTGGGGACGGATTTATAAAAAGCATAAAGAACGGAAGCGCAAACCGTTCCCCAATTTTTTTTTTTTACGAGAACGGAAGCGCAAGCCGTTCCCTGGTCATTTTTCTCATTTTTCAGCTGCTTCGTACCAACAGCACAGCAGTTGCAACAGAAAATCCGGAAATTTCCTTCTTCCGCGAAAAAAAATAAAATAAAATAGAGAGAACGGAAGTGGAAAACGTTCCCATGTGAAAAAAAAAATTAGGGAGAACGGAAGGGGAAAACGTTCCCCATGCGAGAGAAAAAAAAAAAAAACAGGGAACGGGAGGGAAAACGTTCCCCATGCGAAGAAAAAAAAAGAGGGAGAACGGAAGGGGAAAACGTTCCCCATTAAAAAAATTTAAAAAAAAAAAAAAAAAGAGGGGGAACGGAAGGGGAAAACGTTCCCCATTAAAAAAAATTTTAATTTTTTTTTAAAAAAAAATTTTAAAAAAGGAGAACGGAAGGGGAAAATGTTCCCCGTTAAAAAAAAAAAAGGAGGGAGAACGGAAGGGGAAAATGTTCCCCATTAAAAAAAGAAATAGGGAGAACGGAAGGGAAAAACGTTCCCCATGCGAGGAAAAAAAAAAAAAAGAGAACGGAAGGGAAAAACGTTCCCCTGAGTTGCAACACATCCAGCCATTTAAATACGATCTCCGCAAATTTCATTGGTTTGTAGTCTGTAAATATTTAGTATCGATCTGAGGAAGAAAGAAGGAACGAAGTAAGGGAGGAGATTAAAGCAGTGGAGATTAATTTTTATAAACAAAAAAAAAAGGCAACGGGATCCCAACCGGTTCCCTCCCAAGCAATAGCAACAACGCACATCGACACAACGCAACACAGAAGGCAGCAACAACCCAACGCAACAGCAACACACAAGGCAGCAGAGATTCTGAAAAAAATGTCGGGGAACGGGTTGCGCTTCCGTTCCCGTAAAAAAAAAAAATGAGGAACGGTTTGCACTTCCGTTCCTTATGCTTTTTATAATTCAACCAGCAATCATATCGACAGGTGAACTTCAATTTTTTTATTTATGCTTTATAAAAAAATCTCTGATATATGGGTTGAAATCATCATTGACATCCGTTGTATCAAATCATACAAAATTAATGTTGATTATAAATTTCATTTCTAACAAAATATTCACAGTATTATAGCATAGTTATATATACAAGCTCAAAAGTACGACAAGCTGAATCATAATGTTAAAGCGTCATTAAATATTTTTACCACACTCTTTTGGGCCCTTTCCCCTTTGTCTTTTCATGTATGGATTGATGATTACTTTAGTCTGATCAATAATGAAAAGCATGTAGTAATAAATTCGCTACTAACATGCACGTCACACACTAGACTTTCAAAGACTTCATCATAACTAAGTTTTGGATTTTTCTGTAATAATAATAATAATAATTTAATTTTCCATGATCTAAGGACTTCTAATCGTTATGCATACTATAAAATGAAACTTTACAATTGCCCATGTTTATTTTTTATGCGAATACATTCAATTAATTGAATTGATATTTTTTGAATTATCTCATAAGAAATATCTATTACAATTTCATTATATAGAGAATAATAATAATATGGGAAAGCATAAATGATTTGATTTAAAGTTCTATTCTGAACTGCTGTATATATTTATCCAACCCTTTCTAAAAAAAAAAGTGCTTTCTAAAAAAAATATATATATTTACCCAATCAAAATACCTTACGTATACTGAAGCAAGTTATAGTTTTAAAATATACTCTGAGATATTAAAACCTTACTACAATATAATAATTAAACAAGTATAACAAAACAATTGCACATTTGTAATTTATGTTGAGGAGAATATCATCACAGAACTCAGTTGTTTGCTTAAAATAATGTATTTAATGGCTCATTTTTTTAATTTACACAAATTAATTAGTATACCTTAAAAGTTAAAAGGCTACTAATTGCATTTGGTACCAATTAATTTGGTTTGACGGTGCTAATTGGATGACTAATCGGTCCAGTCTGTATTTCTTACAACATTGCTACCAAATTTAAGTAGTTTTTTACAAGCACTAGGATCATGTTTGGTTGTGAAGTAAGTAGTGGAGTAAACTCTTTACTCTATTTTTAAGAAGTCAAACGATAAATAAATTTGAAGGAGGAAGATAGAGTAACATTTGAGTTAATCTGGATTAAGTTACTCTACCTAAAGATGTGGAGTAACTTACTTCACTTATGAATTTCGCAGTTAGAGTAACATCATGTTATAATTTCTCTCTTTTTTTCAGTTTACTCCAAACTCTAACTAAATTCCAACTAAACATATTTTTTAATCTACCTTGACTCAAAATAACTTTACTCCATAACCCAACATGGCCTACAGCAGTACATTAAATCATATTATTTTTCATTTTTATGTGATATATATTTTTTTTATGTAGTTGTTGTTCTTATCATTGGGCATTAAATGCGCCCTAAGAATCTGCACCGAAAATGTTCCCTAGCCATGCGACAGACCTTTTCCTATCTATTCCAATAGGTTCATTTTAGCTTATTTACAAAGTCCATTCTGTGTTGAAAGTAATTTACACGGGGTGTGGTTGGATGAATAAAAAAGAGTGAGAGAATAGTAGCTATTTTAATTTTGAGGATAGTAGTTATTTTAATATTTTATTAAATTAGTAGAATAGTGAGTTATATCACAAAAAACAAACAAAGAATAGTAGTTATTCGCTAATTCAAATACATACAAATGTAGATTAGTAGCTCGGAATAGTACTAATCCGTAATAGTAGTTATTATTCACGGGAGAGGTGGGTGTCTGATGCCCATCGAACCAGAACAGTGTTCGATTGGTGGTTACTACCGTCTAATCTACTTCAAGATCTATTCGCACGGATATTAAAGCAAACAGCACGGATATTAAAGTGACGCGCACAGATCTTGAAGTGAATCGGACATTAGAAACCACCTATCGAACAGACTCTGGTCCGATGGGCATCGGACACCCCCCTCTCCCATTCTTCACCCATCCAAACGCACCCTGATACTATTGCTCAGGCATCATTATTGGTAAAATATGTTAATTAATCCCTCTTGCTAAGTTCTTGATAAGCTTGCAATTTATATTGTATTAGTAATTGATTACAAAACGTACATTCAGGGGTGGATGTAGATTTTTTGTCAAAGAAGGGCAGGAATCAGATTAAAATAGCTTATTGGATTGAAATTCATTAATTAATTGGATACTAGATAAAAAACAATTAACATAATAAGAAACAATAAAAATAAAAATAGTATAATATTACATAATAAAAAAATAACAAAATAATATCATTTTACATATTAGAAAACAACAAAGTTGATCTAGATCTATAAATTTCTATAAAAACAGCAAAATTAGGGAGGGACAGCTGCTCATATTTTTCAAAATTTTGAAATTCACTAAACTGCACATATTTTTCACTGAATTTCAAAATTTAGGGAGGGATAGCTGCTCCCTCTGACTGTGTGTGGGTCTGCCCCTATGTACACTGGTAATGAATGATTTCAAATAAATTAAGAATTTTATGTATACTTTTCACAAACTTTGAAATACATATTTCTTTCGAGAATTCATAATATCATATTTACCTTTTTAAATTTCAAAAACTCACAAATTTATGTAATTTATTACCTTTTCAATTAAAACTACTAATTTATTACCTTTTCATATTTCTTTCACAAACTTCTAATTTCTCCATTTGTGAGAACAAATTGCTCATTTTTGCGTCTCAATGACATTTAATATACTTACAACTAAGAAAATAAAACATAAATCGGGAATAAGTTCGTTATTTTTCTTAACCTTTAATTTATTGACAAATCAAATTTACCATCATTGGCCATTGCAGGGTGTTCCTTCCCAAACCATGCCCACCCACAATCACATTGGATCGCCTCGAAAAACCGACCGGCCATCCCTTCCAACTCTTTCACCCATCTCCTGCCCAGACACCACTAACCAACCTCAACAAAACATAACGTGCCCGGCACCGCCTATTCCCCTTCCCGCCTCTCTCCCTCCTCCATCCTCCACCTGCCCGTCTTACTTCCGTTGGATCCATGAAGATCTCCGCCCGTGGGCCAAGACCGGTATTACACTTGACATGGTTGAGCAAGCCCAGAGATTCGCAACCTTCCGATTGACCATTATAGATGGGCGTGCGTACGTGCTGAAATATCACCCGACGTTTCAAACCCGAGATGTGTTCACTCTGTGGGGCATTTTGCAGCTCTTAAGATATTACCCGGGACGGCTTCCTGATCTCGATCTCATGTTTGATTGTTTTGACTGGCCAATGATTAGAGCTGAAGAATACGAAAAAGAAAATGCACCCTCGCCGCCACCATTATTTCGTTATTGCAGTGCTGACTCTGCATATGATATCGCATTCCCTGACTGGTCCTTCTGGGGCTGGTAATTTTCTATTTCTTAATTCATTATACATGATATCATATTTTGTCAAAAGTTGTAAATTAAATTAATGAGCTTAAATGATTGTTTGAAACAGGGCAGAGATAAATATTAAGCCATGGGAGGCACTGCAGAGTGACATTAAACAAGAGAAGAATCATGTCAAATGGATGGATAGGGAACCCTATGCTTTCTGGAAGGGTAATCCTGAGGTGGCGCAAATTAGGAAAGAGTTGGTCGAATGTAATGTTTCTGAGTCGCATGATTGGAACGCTCGAATCTATGGACAGGTACCATATAAATTACATTGAATTAATATTTCAAAATATTAGCATGAGATACAAACTATGTAATGGCATTGTGAACTACAGGACTGGCTCAAGGAGGCAGTAACAGGATACAAGGAATCAGACCTTTCGAAGCAGTGCACACATAGGTAAACAACCTCTCATTCTACTTCTTCATGTTTGTCATTTACAAGTAAATATGAACTTCAAAAATATACTTTGACAGATACAAGATTTACATCGAGGGGTCCACATGGTCAGTTAGCGAGAAATACATTTTAGCATGTGATTCGATGTCATTGTTTGTAAAGCCAACATACTACGACTTCTTCTCCCGGGGTCTTATGCCAGTTGAGCACTACTGGCCGGTAAGAGTCGATAAAGACAAATGCCGGTCTATTAAATTTGCAGTTGACTGGGGCAACTCTCATAAGAAAAAGGTTCAACTTCTCCCTTTCAAGTTTTTCTTTTTTCCTTTTTGGTACTTTTAAATTAAGACTAAATTTGAAGAACATTTTTTTTGTTCTTTTGAAAGGCAACTTCAAGGAATCTTATGCTAGAAATCAACTGGCAAATAACTATAAGCAACCTTTTTTTTTAATTTCTGGGCTTAACATTACGGGCCTCAAGTTTAAAATTATGGGCCTATGTTAAACAGGCACAAGAAATAGGAAAGGAGGGGAGTAACTTCATGCTAGAAAAGCTCAAGATGGAGAGAGTCTATGACTACATGTTCCATCTCCTCACAGAGTATTCAAAGCTCATGAAATACAAGCCAACTGTACCAACTAATGCAACTGAGCTCTGCTCCGAGTTGATGGCATGCCCGGCTCAAGGAAACGAGCATAAATTTATGATGGAATCGGCCGTGTATAAACCTAGTGATGTGGGCCCCTGTGAGCTGGCACCACCTTTCAGTGATGTTGAATTGAAAACAGTTTTGAAGCGGAAAGAAAATTCGATAAAGCAAGTCGAGTCGTGGGAAGAGAAAGCTTGGGCAGCAGAAACATGATAGGATGATATAGAACACTTAGGATCTGGTGCATAAATTACACATTTGCACATAGAGGATTTTGCAATATGATTATACTGGTACCTATGTTTTTAGGCAACATTTTCATAATTTTTCAATTCTCTTTTCTCTTCCATTTAATGGCCGTCTATTCATAGATCAAAATCCCCTTAAGGATCCATCTCTTTTACATGTCTCTAGTGATGCATTCATTGTTATGCTCGCCTCTAGCGATGAACTGGTACACTAACCTCGACCAGGCCTCCACGTTATCAGGAATTAGTTTTACACTTGTTTCTTATCATTTTCAATTGAACTCCATTTGTATTTTGATTGTTGTCAGAAAGGGAAACAAATTAGAAATTCTAGAGAATGGATTGAACTAACAAATGGGACTCATTTGGTATTGCCATTGACAGACCCTGTTTAAAGATTGGTATTTGCAATTGAACTCTGTAAATGTTTGATTTTTCATCTTTTATGATTTGTGTTATTTGCGTTTCTATATATATATAGAGATAGAGGGGGGGAGGGGTTGGCTAATATTAAACGCTTGTTCCAACGCTTCGGTTTTTACATTTCAAAGACCAAACAATCGATCCAAACCGTTCAACATTCCATCTATAATAAAATGTACTTGGAGGCCAAATTTTATATTTTTTTAAACTTTTTACTATTCATTAAGTCAGTTTTAAAATCTCTGCTTTCAATGATCCAGAATTTTTTTATTGTTTATTAAGATTAGCGATTTTAAAACTGGCATAATAAATTGTAAAAATATTTCAAAAATATATAAAATTTGATCTCCAAGCACATGTTAATATAGATGTCACATTTAACGGTTTGGATAGACCATTTAAATTTTGAAAATTGAAAAACCAATTGATTGCATATCACATTAAATTTGGGCCGAGCTTGATTCATAGCACCTTAAATTCTTTCTGGCAAAACTTAGTAGAAGAACAGGAAAAAAAAAAATCGACAGACAATTATGGTATGTTGTTGCTCTTATTGTTTGCACAATTTATGAAAAGGAGTTTGCGCAAGTGGCAAATAAAGCACAGAAAATCACAATCAATCATAGATTAATAGGTCCAAGGATATGTAGAGTTCACCAAATAGCGGTGAAAAGCATGGTCCAGCCCAATCAGTTTATTAGTCATATCTTATATTTTATCTATATCTATCAGCTATTCAGCTTCATTCACAAAAGAGTTCAAAACCCAAAATCAATCAAATGTCTGATGTTGATGGTGGGATTGGGACCATACTTGTCTCCTCAATTCAGATTTTAGTCGTCTGCTTTAATTTAATACCAACTCAAAACGAATACCTTGTATTCTAATAGACATTCATTCTGATGTTGTTGTCCTTTGATACATGCGGTTTCGAAACAATACTCACTTGTTTCGCAGCACTCAAATATTTTAGAATTATAATTTTTTTTATTTTTCTCTTAAATTAAGTTTTTTTTTTTTTAATATTCTTCGAATGAGATCTTAGAATATGTCGGTAGAATTTTTGGGACAATATCTTTCTTTACAGTTTTCCAAAAGTCGAAGAGAATTAGATTATTGGTCATACATCCAACTAATATTTTTAAATACAGTTTTTATGTGGTATGTGGTCGTATATGCAGATTTTTGTGCGGATTTTAAATACAGTTTTTATGCGATATCAAAATATTTGTTCCGGAGCTATTGAACAAACACTTCGGTTTTTACATCTTCAAAGTTCAAAAGGTCGATCCAAACCGTTCAACATTTAATCTATAATACAATGTGCTTGGAGACTAAATTTTATGTTTTTTAATTTTTTTAATATTTGTTAAGTCGGTTTTAAAATCGTTGTTTTCAATGATCCATAAATTTTTCACTGTTTATTAAAATCAGTGATTTCACAACTAGCTTAACAAATAGTAAAAAATTTCCAACAAAAATATAAAATTTGGTCTCCAAGCATATTTTAATATAAAAATTACATCTAATGGTTTGGATCGACCGTTTGGATTTTAAAAATCAGAAACCATTGGTTGCACCACAGCTCCAAAACAAATGTTTTGATATTAGCCAACCTACACACACACAGATGGGCTAACTTACTTTGCAAATTAAAAATATTGTTTTACTTCTCGTTCATATCTTCATTTTCAAAGTTCAAATAGTCGATTCGAACCTTCCAACATATTCTTTATATTAAAATGTGGTTGGAGACCAAATTTTATATTTTTTTAGAATTTTTTTTTACTAAAAATGTGGTTGGAGACCAAAATTGTTTTGTGATAAAATTATAAGATCAAGTGAATATTCACCATCAGGATATGGAACGATGTAATACTGATGAAAATTGCTCTTGAGCTAGTTTATATTATTTCTTGAATTCTACCAACTTCAGGTATTAATTGTTCAATTCTTCACGTACATATTTTGATTGATATTAAATAGTTCAATTTTTCTAAGTACTTGCACAAATTAGGAGACTTATACAATAACATTTTCAGATTGTACCCAAACAAAAATCATTATTAAACCACACATAAAGTGAAAAAGGAAACGAAGATGTTCGATGACTTGCCTTTACTTTCTGGTGGATATTTTGTTCAAATGAGAGTAGATATTTTGAATGGTTTCTTACTATATGCTTAACCAAACAGTAAAACCAGAAACAACTATTGAATCAGCGATTTTCAAAGTGGCTTAATAAGTAGTAAAAAAATTTCAAAAAAATTAAAATTTGGTCTCCAAGCACATTTTAATCTAGAGATCACATCTAACGTTTGGATCGACTTTTTTTACATTGAAAATTGAAAACTGACTTAGTTGCACGGGATCTTAGGAACAATCAATTTAATATTAGCCAACCTCTATGTGTGTGTGTGTTTATGAGGTCAAAAATGTAGAACTGTATATTTAACCGAATACATATTTTCTATTTAGAATATAACCAAACGAATATGTGGTCGCATGACCGAATTTTAATACACTGCATCCAATCAACAAGATGTTTACACGTATGAACAAATTTTATAATTTTTTTTAATATCCCAATCTACTTGTAGTCATAAAATCTAATGATGCAAAATAAAGATTGTTTAATAAAAAGAATTAACTTTTGATCTAGTGATAAAAATATATGGTCTCTATATTAAAATAAAGAATGTTTAATAACAGAAGTATTAAATGATTGGATATTTTTTACAGACAATTTTTTAATGAAGTCAATTTTTAGTTTAGGGGCAAAGCCTTTACTTTTTATATAAGAGGTCACTGAGTACAAAATTGAGATGTATATTTTTTTTTTCTTAAGAAAGCGGATGGATTTTTTTTTATTGACATTAATTATTTAATAATAAGTTGACTTTCAATTTTTATTAAAAAAAAAAACGAACGTCGGCGTCTAATGAAAATAACTCAGCTGCTGATAGTATATTGTCTGGTGAGAGGAAGTGAATAACCAGCATAATTCAAAAAGGATGTGCGGTAAATTCATGTGGTTTTTATTTATTAATTTATGTATTTATATATAGTTTTTTTATATAATTTAGAGTAATATGCTATATATATTGTAAAATTGATCTCTATTAGTAGTATAAAAGTTTTATATAATTAATTTTGATAGTTTGAAAATCTAGTTTCACTCCTGATGATATCCCATAAATCCCAAAGAAAAAATATACCAAGTTGCTAACCAAGTGATAATTAATTACAAAATAACGGTTACACTAAGTAGTTCGTATAATATAATAGGAGTAGAACTAAGGTGTTCTTAAGCTCATTAAATCTTTTGTGAGCTTAACTAAAAAATCTATCAGATTGACTTCAAATTATACATTCAAACCGTTGAAACCGATTTACTTCATTAGCGATGCGTTTACATATCAAATTATTAAATTTGTGAACTAATTTAGTATGAAGTTAAATGGTCAAAAATAATAATTTATAATTTCATTTTATTGAGTTCAATTTTCATTTTTTTTAACGCTTGACTTTATACTAAATTAGTTTGAAAAATTATAAATTTGACATGTAAATGAACCACTCGTGAATTAGATAGGTTCCAACGATCTGATTGTGTTATTTGAAGTCAATCCGATAGATTTTTTAGTTAAGCTGACAAAGAGGCTTGGTGAGCTTAAGAACACCCCAGTTCTACTCAACCACATAACGAGTTCATTAGAAAACGCATTAAAAGTCAAAGCCGACTGCATTATAACGCACTGTCTGTGCATTATGATGTACTTTGGATTTGTGCATATTTTGATTGAGATTTAATTTTTTAAACTTGTTTTGTGATAAAATTATAAGATCAAGTGAATATTCACCATCCGGATATGGAACGATGTAATACTGATGAAAATTTCTTGAATTCTACCAACTTCATGTAGTAATTGTTCAACTGTTCACGTACGCATTTTGTTTGATATTAAATAGTTTAATTTTTCTAAGTACTTGAATAAATTATGAGACTTATACAGTAATATTTTCAGATTGTATCCAAACAAAAATCATAATTAAACCAGAGTGAGTGTATGGTACTATGCATATCACGATTTAGTTCGTAATACAGATCAATATTTTTATTTTTAAAATCTTAACGGTCGATCCGAACTATTCAGAATGATTTTCATATGAATATATACTTGCATACCAAATTTTATATTTTTAAAAAAAATTTAACTATATTTTAAGATAGGTAGAAAATCACTATTTTTGGATGGTCCAGAATGTTCAGATCAAGTGATTTTCTATGTATCCTAATAAATAGTGAAAAATATAAAAAATATAAAATTTGATTTGCATGTAGATATTCATATAGGAATCATGTTGAAAAGTTTAGATCGATCATTAAAATTTTGAAAACGAAAATATTAAGTCGTATTACAGATCAACTCGTGATATGCATAGTACCATAGACTCACTCATTAAACCACACATAAAGACAAAAAGGAAACGAAGATGTGGATGACTCAGCTTTTACTTTCTGGTGGATATTTTGTTTTAACAACAAACTCTTAATTACCTCTTTTGTTACATAATTACCTTATTCTCCCATTTCTTTCTTTCTTTTTTAATTTCTGTTTACTTTTTTTTTTTAACGTCGGTAGGTAGATGTTCTAAAATATTCATCTTTCATTATATTTAAAAATAAAAACTTGCGTGTGATACCTACAATGGAAAAAGGGTCTTCCCAATTGCGTTGATTTGAACGCTTTAATTTAATTAGAGTAGTTTTTTTTTTTTTTTTTTTTTTATGGATTAGTCCCTATCAATGCCTTCTTTTACATTTTATTATACCACCTCCGGATTCCGATACTTCATAAAGTTGGATATGAAAATGAGGTTTTTTCATAATATTCCAAATACCAGGAGAACGACAAGAGTGAATTAAGGAGAGCACTGTTTAGTGAAAAGTACACACTCTCTCTCTCTCTCTCTCTAACATGATCTTCATGTTAAAAACAAAAAAATTGGACAATACCTAATTCAAAAATGATAATTAATCGACATAATGATATATCTTTTTTCCAAGCTTTGTAAGGGTTTTGTCATTGATCAGTTGATGGACAGAGTAGGTTTGTTACATCACCAAATATTTTAAGTAATAAATTTCCGTACTATTAGATATGACAATAAATCCGATTAAAATCTAAGAGAAGAAAAGGCAATCGGTTCGCTTTCTTTTATTTTAAGAGGTGTCATGAGGCCATTGTACATTTATTATTTATTTATTTTTTAGGTTGATTGTACCTTTAATTAATTAATTAGGTAAAGAGACCCTATATAAAGTTGTCCAATCTCAATTAGTTTAATTAATGATAAGATAGTGGTAAAATCCCCAACTTAATCATTTTTATTATAAACAATAAAATAATTAAAAAAAAAACTTATCTAGACTCATTTAATTAGATTGTGGGTGCTCAACAAGTAGAGGTCAGAGGTATAGTCAAGTGGAATCAGGAGTAAATTATTGTCGACTCTAACTTAACTTTTTTTTTCCAAAAAATGATTTTGGCTTTATAACATTTTTCGAAGTTACTGTCTACCATTATAAATACTTTTTTTTTAAGAATAAAGCTGGCGTGCTACCTGTAACATAGTAACATGTCATGCTACTTCTTCAAAAACCTATCAAGTAGATTTCAAACAACAAATTCAAATTGTTGCAACTGATCTACTTCACGAGTGATGTATTTATATATAAAATTTGCAAAATTTTACATTCATTTAGTATAAAGTCAAGCGGTCAAAAAAATAATGAAAAATAAATGTATTAAAATTAACTTATAATTCTTATTTTTTGACCGCTTGACTTTATACCAAATGAATTCAAAACATTATAATTTTGGTATGTAAATACATCACTTATGTAGTAGATTGGCTTCAATGGTTTGGATTAACCATTGAAACATATTCAATAAGTTTTTCAAGAGGTAGCACAATATGTCACTATGCTACTACAGGTAGCACGCTAACTTTATTCTTTTTTTTAAATATGCTTCTATGTTTATATTTTTCTCAAAACAAACTATTATTAAAATATATTTAATATTCAAAATAATTAAAAAATTATATCTCACTCAAACTTTTTATTCCATCTTACTATTTTGTCCTAAAGTTAGTGGTTTTTGAATAACTATTAATAATTTTATTGATAAAAAAAATATTACAATATATCAAATAACACTAATTTCTAAATCTACTATTTTGTTCTCTTCAATTCCTCTAAATTATCTTATTCTTCTATTTCTGATTATTTACACTCACATTCTCACTATTCTCTCTATTTTTCTAATCGCTCTTTTATCTTATTTCTCATTTCTCTCCATGACTAGATCTGTTCCCTACAGGCGCAGCGCTCCTACAACTAGATCTACTCTTCACCGCACTCCGATAAAAATGAGAGTAAAGACTCCACGCTCCAAACTTTGACGACTCCGTGCTCACATCGACTCCATCCTACCTATTATCCTAGCTCCGTTCGGATTGAGGTCCTGTGTTTGAATCTCTCTCTCTCTCTCTTTTTGAACTGTATTTGAATCTCTGATGATGCAATTACATCGTTCTTCAAAAAAATCAAACCATATATACATGGAGTATTTCGATCAGAGGCTACGCTATGAATGGTTCCAGATGAATTCTTTCTTCTTCATCCCCACAACTAGAAGGAATTAATGCACCTATTTGATCGGATGCTCCAACCTTTTTTCAATTAAATAATCCTTTGTCAGTATCTTATTTCGAGCCCCACCCAAGCAAATTAATACCAACATTCGTGAAAGTGCCTTTAATTTACTTCCTAGATGTTTGATATCTAATCATTTAGCCACCCAACACCAACATCATTTATCCGGTAATCACGACTCCTAGATCCTACGCACTTACTACTAAATGAATTCGATCGGTTCCTACAGAGTAACTCAAATTTTGAGTTCCGATCCGGACCGTTCGATCAGAATCCACGCGAAATATTAAATCAGCTTTGTAAATGTTATTTTTGTCAATATAACTCGCCAATTCTACGATGTCAAATAAAAGATATAAATCAATGGGTTTTTAAGTTTTGACGGTTGATTATGAGTTGTAAGTCATAATCAAGCTATTACGTATTAGATTGAAAAAGTAGACAAAATCCGACCAATCTCATTCGTGTACATACCTTTTTTTAAAAAGAAACTGTGAAGTCGTGAGATGGATTTGAACTCTCAACTTTATTTTTTTTTAGTTAACTATACTACCGTGCTATTTTCATTCGTTCACATACTTTTTTTTTTTAAGGTTCATTTGTTCACATACTTAAATGTCACAAATTGCATTAAATCAGAGGAGAATGATGAATGTCAAAAATTAATAGTTCATAAGTCAATTTGTCACAAACCTAAAATTTGGATATACCACCCATTCTTTTATATTTTTTATTATTGAAATAACCATAAGCAGTAAGCACTATATTATCCTTTCCTTCCATCTCCAAATTTCTTCAAGTTCAGTTCAATCTTTACTTTTCTAAATTAAATAGATAAATTCTAAGCAATTGTGGTCAAAATTTTGAATTTTAAGCATTATAGGAAGTAATGCAAAAGCTACAAGCATAAGAAAGGATAATATATTTTGTAAGTGCTTTATTTATTTATTTTTATTAGTCAATGATAGGATGGATCATACAATTGCTGATATTAATAAAATTTGATAGGTAACATAGTGTTTTGTCATTTATCTTTTGCAATATTATGTTCAAAACATAGTTTAGTTTTTTTTTAGGTAGAAGAATTATGTCTTGTATAATTAATTAAGATTTTTTTTAGGGAAAGTTCGTAAGCGATTAATTAAGATCTTACTATTGAACGTACTTTGCGATATATATTTATTAGTGTGCTTTGATACAACAACTGTTAAATATGTTTCAATTTTTATCCAACATGCATTTTGACACAAATCTAATACCTATTGTGTCGAAACACACTAGACGTGTGTGTATTACGCACCACAAACTCACTCATTATAATTTGTGTAACTGAAAAATACAAATATTATTTATATGAATGACCGCAAACTTGAAATCAAATTTACCGAAGATAATTAAAAAAAAAATTAAGCTTTAATTTTCGTCTCGTGTTCAAAAAAATAATTTAGATACATGCTGCCGGATAAAGCCAAATGTTATATTAGGAATATTTTATTTAGAAATAAAAATAATCTGCTGAAAAGAAAGAAATGTGCCAATTTTTTTAAAAATGGAACACTGCACTATTTGATGGGTCCGGATCCCCTAAAGTGATCCAATTTTTGAGTTTTGAATTGGGACCGTTTGATTCGAATCCGTCGCTTTGTCACTCGTGATCGCTTCGGAATTCAAAACCGTTGCTCGGAATGTGTGCGCTCCATTTAGAAAAGGATTGTTGCGGATTCAAATCAGGAGGTTTGCACTTGTGCTTTGTTTGTTGGGATGCCTTAGTTTGTTGTACCGGTACCTTGTATTAATATACCCTTGACTGCATCAGTCAAGTTTTCAACAAAAAAAAAATACCGGTGCGGTGTGACACAGCTCTTGTATTATTAATAGTGCGGTGTCATTCATTTTTCGAAAATTGACTCATTCCTTCCTTTAAGAAATACACATGGTTATTAAAAAAAATATATGAAATTAAACGAAGAACATCCGCACATGCATGATTTGATCAAATGACAGCTGGGCCACACACACGCAGTTATATTTCATTTCATTGTGTTTGTCTAAAAAGTTTGCTTCAAAAAGCCTCAACATAGATCATGAGCCTAGTTTACTTTGTTTTCAACCAAAAGTAATATATATACGAAATAAATATTTCTAATAAATAATAACCATTAACGTATTCAGTTTTTTCTTCTTCTATTTCTGGAGTAGACTTGCTGTAATAAGCAACAATTGACTTTATAATTAATCTTATATCAAGGTGTCTAATTACTGTATTAAACCAGCAGTTGTACCAAACCAAAGGAAGTTACTTCTCTGCTTCAATTTTGAATGTTTGACCTAATGCTGTATTAATATCTGTCTTGCTTTATTCCTCTGTCAGCAATCCAGCTACTCTCAAGTCTGAATTCATATTACCTAAGTTCATAGGATTTTTCTGTTTAGATCCGGACCGTTGAATCAAAATCGCACGCATATTAAAAACCCTGTACATTCTACCTCAGACTGAATTAGTCCATATTCTAATCTGACGGTCCGGATCTAAACAAAAATATTATGTTATCTCATAGTATATGGACTTAGCTGCTGTTGCGTTTTTCAAAAATTTTAAAATGAGAACTAACATCTGATCTAGTGACAGAGAAAATATTCTTAGCGTGAAAAATCACGCATTCAAAACTAAAAAATAATTCTTTATAAATATTAAATAATTAGAAAGGTAATTAGAAAGGTGATATGAAAGTAATATTACTTTAGTTTTACAGCCAAGTTCGACTCACTTTCTTTCTTTCTTTCTTTTTTATTTCTTTGACAAGTCAGTTTGACAGGGTGACACTTTGGCTGCTACTTTTTTACACATTAAAAAGTAATGCTGTGTACTTGGTTTGACTCTCTATTTCATTAGTTTGCCAAGTTGTACAATTGTTTCACTTAGACTCAGTAAGAAGGGGATATGTTTAATAAAATGCCACATAAGTTTAACAGTTTTTTATACGTACAATTCTGCTAAATTAGTAATTTGTGGTGCAAATATCACGCAAGCTTTTGTAATTATTTTGCAAATAATGAGCATTTTCATCTGTTATTGCAAAATATCGTTGTTTTTGCTAATTCTGAAAAAAAAAAAAATTCATATCAGAAAAATTAAAATTACATTAGCAAAGACATACATAAATTAATAGAGATGGTTTGAATGGAGGAATCTGTCTTATTTGCCCTAATTTAAAATTAAGAAGTTAATCAAGACAGGTGTCACTCATTTTGTTCCGCAATGTGCCTCTCCGGGACGAGACAAGTTTGGGTCCAATGCCGATCAGACTCAAATTTGTGTCCGATGGGCTCCAAAACCGTCCGATCTACTTCAAGAGCTGTGCTTGTAGCTTTAATATCCGTGTGCACCTGTTTTGAAGCATATCGGACGGTTGTAGAACTCACAGGAACCAGTTTGAGTCCGATGGGCATCGGACCCAAGCTGCTCCGGCGACGGCGACAGCGTTGCGAAACAGACTGCGCGGTTTGATCTGCAATGATGGTCTACAGAAACAGGTGCGGGCAGTCTATTTCCTGGCGTAAAAACAAAGTAAAAAGCATTACATTTGAGACAATAATTACTTCCACCTCTCCGCACAGAGACACAGCGCAGCATTAATCTTCTGTTCCACCTACAGAGACCAGCTTAAAACACTCCGTGCCATCTTTACTTCTTTCCGTTCGCATTTAAATCTCTCTCTATACTCTATAGCGATTACCTGCTCCACCATTACTTTCCTCTCTGCTTTTCCGTGCTTTTCTCAGCTCGTACACTAAACGCGAAATAAATTGTTCCAGCTGTTAGTGCTATAGCTAAGGCGGTGTGATATATGGTGAGGTTACTTGGCTTCTCTCTCCTTCTTCTTCAACTCTCATGGTGGCTTCTCTTCTCACCTGCTCAGTCCTTTTCTGATGAGAGTAAGCTAAGCTGTTTCTATTTGATTTCTACCTCGAGTCTTTATATTCTTGCCAATTTAGGAAGTTGGTGTTGATAATTTCCCTCGTTTTCACGGTTCCTAGTTCATGCTCTAAGTGCATTCAAAAGAGCGATATATGAAGACCCCCATTCGATGTTATCTGATTGGAACACTCATGATGACGATCCCTGTACGTGGTCTGGTGTGGGTTGCTCTGATCCGGACAATCGTGTGGTTTCTCTGTAAGACATGCTTAAATTCTACTTACTAAATTGAACTGTTCTATTGAAGTAATTTTATTGGTCTGTGGCATTTCATTCTTTTTTGAGGTTTTTTACCTTAATTGTGCAGGAAGTTGTCGAATTCATCCCTGAGAGGATTTCTTTCTCCAGAAATTGGCTCCCTTTCTTACTTGCAAGAACTGTATGTTTTTCAATTTTTGTAACATGATAATTACACAATTCAATTTTTATTTTAAATGTGATTTTTAATTTATATTATTGTTTCAAAAATTGCAGCTCTTTGGACAGTAATTTATTTTATGGGTCAATACCGGATGAAATCGGTACATTGACGAATTTGCAAGTCCTGGATTTGAGCAGAAATGGGTTCTCAGGACCTATCCCTTCTGAGCTGGGAAACTTGGTCAGCATCTCAAAAATGTATTAATTATTGAACCACTTGTTTTAGTTAATTTATCTTTCTTTCCCTACATTTATTTGTTTTTTCATTAATTGTTGACTATCATATGGTCAGATTTCTTCATATAAATCAGTTGACTGGCACAATTCCTGATGTACTGGGAAATTTAGTGAGCCTAATCGAGCTACGATTGGATAACAACAAGCTCAGTGGAGTCATTCCTGGAAATAACAATTCCAATTCGTAACTTTCAGCACTTTTTTATCAACACTTTTTAAACTTAATCAAGAGATTATTATATGTATTCGAGTAGATTAGTTGCTTGGCAGGTCCAAATAATTGGTCAAAGATATCTAATCTTCTTCTTCTTCTTTTTTTTTTTTGTCTTTTACAGAATTTCATCACATAACAACACTATTAGAATTGGCTTGTGCAAACTAACACAGCTTGGCAATGCAAATTTTTCATATAACTACTTTGAGGGAGAAATACCATCTTGCTTAAGATGGCTTCCAAGGTAAACCACTTGATATTGACTGTGTACAGTAAAATAATTTACCCTTTCTGACCTCATTATGTTTTAGCGCAATTGAATTTTAACAGATCTAACTTTCAAGGCAACTGTTTCCATGATGCTAATTATACGAAACTACAGCGCTCTGTCAATCAATGTAGGGTTGCCATAACTTTTATATTTTAATATTATGACAAAAACTTTTAAGCCCATCAGTTTAATCTATTGAAATTGTAATTTTAGGCACCATTGGCCCAGAAGGCCACAAAGGGCCAAAAGCGGGATCCCAAGAAGGGCATAAGCGAAAGAAACTTGAACAACCGCGGTGGCTTCTTTTCCCGGAGATAATCGCTGGAATCATTATAATTATTTTCATCATTATATGTGTAATCACTTATTGTAGAAGATACAAAACTAAAAGAAACATTGCGATCCCATGGAGGAAGAGAAGCTCAAGTTTGAAAGACCACCCTGTTATATCTATAGGTGAGTAGTCTTGGAACTTGCTATAAAGTATAAACTTACTATTTTCTCCTCAAATATTATACATCAGACTCTTTTGGCCTTCTCAACATGTAGATGAAAGCTTGCTAGAGAATGTGCGAAGAATAAGCCGGCAAGAGCTTGAAGTAGCCTGTGAAGATTTTAGCAATATTATTGGGTCTTCTTCTGATAATGTTATTTACAAAGGAACTATGAAGGACGGGCCTGAAATTGCTGTTGTTTCACTCTGTGTTTCACGAAATTATTGGACGACTAGTTATCTTGAGCATTACTTCAAAAAAGAGGTAAAATAGCTTATGCATTATACCTAATAAGCAAACCCTTAAACCGGGTATTTGGATATTAAATTTCACTTTTTCCAGGTGTCAGACCTGGCAAGGTTGAACCATGAAAACATAGCCAAGCTCATTGGGTATTGCAAAGAGTATGATCCGTTCTCAAGGATGCTTGTCTTTGAATATGCATCAAATGGAACCTTATACGAGCATCTCCATGGTAAATGCAAATTTCTCTCTTTCGAATCTGTAAATTAACAAAATAGAAATTTTGACCCCAAATTTTCCATAGATGGAGATGGGTGCCAATTTACATGGCAGAGACGGATGAGAATTGCTCTTGGTATAGCGCGCGGCCTCAGATATTTACATACAGAGGTTCAACCTCCTTTTGCACTGACTGGATTGGCCTCAACATCTATATATCTGACTGAAGACTTTTTTCCAAAGGTATCAACCAAGCCAACAGATAGATAAATTATCATTTTTATATAGCTTCAGTATTTGATGAGGTTAGTCATGTTTTTTATTACACTTGATATTGCAGTTAGTAGATTTTGAGAGATGGAAGTCCCTTAGTGCAAAACCAGGAATTGACTCAGCTTCGGTATTTGATAGGGGCTCAATCGACTCATTTAATAATTATATGGATTCTCATGAAAGAAGAAATATGTATATTCAGGCCAACACCTTTTCATTTGGTGTCATCTTACTAGAGTTAATAAGTGGACGACCTCCATTTTCCAAAGAGACCGGTTACTTGGCAGATTGGGTAAATATTTCCACCCAAAATCTTCACTATGTGCACTATGTATGTGTGGCTGTATGCTTACTGTTTTCACTTGATTAACACAGGCTACGAAATATTTGGAAGATCCACAAGAAAGAAGCAATTTGTTAGATCCCGAGTTAAAGAATGTGAAAAAGGAGAGCCTCTCAGTTGTATGCAATGTGGTAAGTCTATGTATGGAATGTGAACAAACAAAGAGGCCATCAATGCAAATAATAACTGCTATGTTGGAAGAAGGAATTGACACTTCCACGGCTGCGGTACTGAAGGATTCTAACTTGGCATGGGCTGACCTTGAAATTTCATAGCTTTAGTGATGCTTGTGCTTCATATTGTAAATTACACTAGAGTGAGTGACTTCTTTTCTTTTTCTACCTTTGTTGGTTGGTTGATTTGTTTGTTTTGAGTTGTCGGCTCGGTTGAGGAAGTGCTGGCACGGTGTTAATGGATCACACAAGCTGCAAGCAATGATGGAGCCCAAACCTTTTGTCAGTGATATGAACTAAGGAAAATTAAAAAAGAAGAGTTTTGAGTGAAGTTCAATTTTGTATAATTTTAAAGGACATTTTTAGCTCCGCCACTGGCTGCAAGTGAGCTTTACTTTTTGTGTGTTTGTTTAGAGAAATCATCAATTGTGTTCATACAAATTCACTTTTTGTATTATCTAATATGCACAAGTTGTCGCATGAGTTGTCATACTAGACTAAGTTTCTGCAACTTGTATAGTAAAACCATATTATTTAATTTCCATCATCTTACCCATGCTTCAAATCACTGGCATCTGTTTTTTTTAATTCTGAATTGAAATCTAGTGGAACACTATCTTTTTTTGTTTTTTTACAAACATTATTTCATTAAAAGTGGAATTTATTTTGCAAAGAGTTTTGCAAATGAGCATATGCATGCGAAGGCTGAGCTGCGTTCATCCCGAAGGCCCATTTACTTTCTCACATCTAAAACTAGGCCTCCAATTAGAGCCCAATAACCATCCTACAGGCTATAGCACCTCCAATTTATAATTTCCTAGTTTGCCCTCGCGCCTTCTTCTCGGTGGGAATGGGAATGTGGGATGGGAAACAACAAAGAAGGAGAAGCCATGACGGAGTACGAAAAACAGCGCCTTTTGCGAATCAGGGAGAACAAGGCGCGATTGGAAGCGCTGGGCCTTCCTGGCCTTGTATCTTCCTTCCATAGCGACCTCTCAAAGAGCGCGAGCACGAGCACGGCGCCTTATAAGAGGAAGAAGAAGAAGACCAAGGCTGATGAGGAAGAAGAATACCAACCGTCCGATGAGGATGATGAAGAGGAGGAGGAACCTATGGAGAACCGTTCGAGCGAAGAAGAGATGCCTTGTTCTTCCAGCTCTAGAAGAAAGGTTCGTTAAGTTTTATTTGCATCCTAAAACACCCCCTAACTACAATGCAGATGCATCCCAGAAA
>CAXKVW010001184.1:0-51450 GCA_964058825.1 Carex arenaria | reverse complement strand
GATTGAATGAATTGATTAAATAGCAATAAATAAAGGCCTGATCGGCATAAATATTTCAAATTAACAAACTTCCATTGAAATTAACAATCCATATATAGTATTCAAGGCCTAAATACTTTTATTTTATAGATGATTTACTACTTTTGAAATAAAATATTGTTTCCAGTCTAATATATATTCAATCTAGACCATTCTAATTAAGAATATTATAAATTTGTTATCATGTTAAGAGCAATATTCAAAATGTTGCATGTTGTACATCTGCATGCATGCGTATGCATATTTTTGAAAAAAAATTCTAAGCATAAAAATTAGATGATTTCTTGGAGAATTAGGTCAAAATAGAAAAATGCACTAATTTATTATTGTAACAAATATGATATACACAATTAAAATCAAAATGTGCATACCTGAGCTTTGGATTAGGTATGGTCCGACACTGTCCTGTAGCTGGCTTACATACATAATATCGTTTGTTCAGGTACCCGCCTCGAACACAGCAAGTAAGGCCGCGGCATTGAGATACGGCCTCAACAATTGTGTATCTTTCTCTTGCTAAGATCTCCAAATTCTTGAAGTTTTCGACTTCTCCGCATTTCATAGCAAGTCGGTCAGGCATGAAGGAGTAATTACAACCATTATGAATCAAGTACCCGCTTAGAGTCTTCAATTGGCGTGACTTGACATATGGATCACGCACCAGTTCATTGAACTTATGGTTGATCTCGAGACAAACTGACAGATCGTCAGGATGTAAATGAGTTAGTATTTCAATAATAACATCGTCTGGTAAGACTTCGTCAATCGGTAACGGGGAACTTGCAACCATGATTAACAACTAAGGTTTGATGAAAGTTCTAAGAGAGAAACAGAGAGATGATATATTAAGTGATTATGGCTGAAAGCAATTGTTTATATACATAATTTTAAGTCGGCAGGAACTTCTATTATTTTGGGCAACTCTTAAAAAGGATCAACTATTTTGGGAGCAAAATTTCCAATTTTGAGATGAGTAAAAATGTTTCCTTGATTATTTTAAGATTAACCTTAATTAATATTCCTTTCATTTTTTTTTTTTTCCATATTTGGGCATCTAACTCTTGTTTATTTCTAACTAGTATTGTGCCCGTGCATTGCAACGAAAACATATTATAAAATTGAATATGATATGAAGATATCTTTTTGTTTGACATTCACACAAAATCAAGAAAAAAATATTAAATGAAAATAAAAGGCACACACGAAAAAAACAGAAATTCAAATAATAAATCACAATAAAAGAAACAACAAATGGAAAAAAATAGATCAAATATAACATGAAAAAAGTTCTTGAAGTATCTTTGAAATAGTGTAACATTTATAAAAATGAACAAACAAATATGAAAAGTATATTAATTAAAAATTTTAAAAATGAACAATATTTATGAAAATGCACACATTAAAACAGCGAGCATAGAGTATTTTCTTACTTTTAACCAACCAAAGAATGACAGTCTCTGTCTTTAAAAAAAATATGTCAAAGAATTATGTTGTTGGAATACTACTCAAATCAAATAATAATCTTCATTTAAAATAATAAATGAATTTAGTTAACCTGCTAAAAAAATAATTAATTAAGCTATATTTTTTCTGAGCTAGAAGGTCGATATTTCCTATATCCTCTTAACTAATAATAAAAAGATACAATATTTCATATATCCTCTCATATTTATGAACACTCTACTATATGCATGTTTCATAAAATCATATATATTTTTTCTTAAAAAATTTCATTCTCTATACAATATTTTTAGGAGGAGGGTTAAAATGCACCCAAATTTCTATGCTCCCATTTGCTCCCAATTTTTTTATCTCCTTTATTTTCATTTTCAAAGTCCGAATAGTCGATCCGAACCATTCAACATGATCATCATAATAAAATATGCCTGGAGACCAAATTTTATATGTTTTGGAATTTTTTTACTATTTTTTAAGTAGGTACAAAATCATTGTTTTAAGAAGATTCTGGACCATCCGATAAAGTGATTTTGTACCTATCTTAAAAAATAGTAAAAAAATTCCAAAAAAATATAAAATTTGGTCTCCAAGCATATTTTATTATGAAGGTCATGTTGATCGGTTCGGATCGACTGTTCGGACTTTGAAAATGAAGATAAATGATTGGGAGCAAATGGGAGCATGACATTTTGGGTGCATTGGAACCCTCCTCTATTTTTAGAACTTGTAGGTTCAATGAATCCATTTATTTCATAAGATATGCTATAAATGCATAAATAAGAAAAAAAAAAAGAAATAAGAAAATAATTTAATTACATGAATCAAAAATAGATTTAAGGAGGAATAAAGAAATATATCGCTAGAAATTCATTCTTAATTGTGACAAACTATATAGCAGTATGTGTGGCGAGTATATTTTTAACTAAATTTAGACTTCTACACATAAAATAGATGTATTTAATTAAAAGAAGACATATTATGTGATTGGAGGGCTAATATTAAATTTGAAAATTCATCTTTCAATCTTAGCCGTTGGCGGATCAGGACAATTACGTGCATTATATAAGAATGGAGATATCAGAATGAAAATAGTAACTATATATGATTCATTAGTAATTTAGTATCCTTATTTCAATTTGGCATAAATCTTAAAATGGATGCCTTATATTCTAAATAACCAACGATTTCTTTGGTTATGTGATAAAAATCACCCAAAATTATAATTGTAAAGAGAGATTCATATATAGGGGAAAAAAATGAGACAGCAAACTATTTTTGGTACATATATTGACAACTTAAGGACAAATAGTATAAATGGAAATACAAGAGAGTGTTAAAAATATTTTTTTTTTACTCTCAAAATTAAAAATTTGGCGATGAAAATAGAAACCCTTGTTTTATGGGGGATGGAGATGAATTCTTAACCAAGTAAAGGATGGCGAGAACATGTTATTTTCTCATCAATTTGAAACATCATGTTTCTATTTTCTATATTTTTATCTCTAACAAAAACAATCATCTTCTTTTGAGTTTTTTTATATATATCCCCAACATAAATACATGATTTTAGATATTTTCCCTCTAAACTCAATCATTTTATTAATATACCCATGTTATAATTTAATATTAAACTACCTTTTAATAATAAAAATAAAAAGACAATTATTCCCTTTCTTCAAAAACACTGTTTGTTACATTTTAACATAATTAAGATTTAATACTTTTGCAAATCATGTATTAGATTAGTTTTGATTCGTTGTCCAATCTGACGCACCAAACTGTGTTACCTATCAGAATGGAATGATTTCTCTAGTTAAACCATACGATCAGAATTCAGACCAATCCGACCTGTGCATATAATGCACATAGCACTTTAATAATACTCCGAACTTAAATCGTACGGCCCAGATCTTAACTCAAAAGTATGAGTTTTTTTTTTTTAAATCTTCACAGAAGCTGTGAAGTTGTAAGGGGGAATCGAACTCTCGACCTTTGGGTACAACAACTTTAAAACTTTTTTCTAGCCAACTGTGCTACCTCTCCTTTCAAAAGTATGAGTTAATGAACAAGATACGAATTTGAGGCGATCAGGCCGACTAGTAAATAATTAAGAGGGAAGCGAAAGAGAATTCATGGAACGAACGAAGAAAGCCTACCTCTCTTATCAGATACTATCATGCCCGTGCGTTGCAACGGGGACATATTATAAAATTTAACATTAAAATTGAAAAGAGAGACAAAAAATAAATAACAATAAAAGAAACAACAACAAATAACTGTTTTAATTCAACAATATTCTTTGCAATGAAAATGGAAAAATGTCATTCTCAATCTTTGCGTTAAAATTCAATTAAATTAAATGTGAAAATATGCCAGGAAATAAATCAATAATATGTATTTTTTGTTTTCTTTCAAAAAAGAATAAAAGGTAGGCTATTCGGAAATGAGATATCTTATTTGTCAAAATTGAAAATTAATCTCTTTATCCGTCAATCAAAGTTGGAGAGAGATATGGTAACAAAAATTTAATGTTAATTTCATTTTCTCAATTCTTGACATTACGTGTGGCAATACGTGTGGCGAGTACATCTCTAACTAAATTTAGACTTCTGCGTGAAAAAAAACGATGCATTCAATCAAAAGAAGACATATAATTTGATTGGAGGGCTGATATTCAATCTGAAAATTAATCTTTTAATCACAGCCGTTAGCGGATTAGAACATCTACGTGCTTAATATGAGAATGGAGATATAAACGGAAGGAGATGTGTTTTTATTTTATTTCTTTATTATTATTTTTAAAATAAATACTTATGTCAAATTGTCAATTATTGTATCTATTGTTTTAAACATTTTTTACAAAAAATAAAACTGGCTTCTTTACGCTAAAAATAACAAATCCATTACTAATTGATCAGTGATTATAATTTATAAAGTAATCATATCTGACAATTCACCCTCTTCCCCTTTGTTTTTTTTTTTTTCTTTCTTTTAAATATTAGCTTTCCCAAAATATTGTTATGAACTTAAGCACTGTAATAACATATCAATTACCAAAGACTAAATAAATCGTGGAAAATGAAGATATTATTAGAGGATTATTTTGGTGCCCAAACCTTTTGATCTCACGAATTGTCATAACAATTATTTGCATTAAAATTTCAAAATTTTTAAATTCAAATAAAGAACGGGATTTGTTCAATTTATTATTCTCGGTAAGCAATGCATCTATGTCATATTATTTATTATTTAAGTTTCTTTCACATAACACCAAGAATTTATTAAAATGAATTGATCAAATTAAAGGCAATAGATAAATTGTAACGTGTTCCATCTAATGATGTAAAAAACGGTTTTAACAGCCGATTAAACGCCAGTTTAATCATTAAGGACTCCGCGGATGCAGCTGATGCCGCTGATTGAAATCCAAATCGCCTCCCATCATCGACGGGTGCGTATCCTCTGAGATATCTCAATTTTTGCATGACCGACGTGTCCGGTGCCTATTCGGGGAAACATAGGGGGCAGTATTATTTGAGCTTTGAGATTCGTGCAGAACGTATTTGAACGATTGAAATATTCAAAAAAGTCACGCAATGTTTGAGATATCTCAGAGGATGTGAATTCCGGACCCCAGTAGCCCTTCAATGGGTCCGATGTCCATCGGACTCAAACTGAGTTCGATGGGTTCCATAACCATTCGATCTGCTTTAAGATGCGTGCACGTCGCTTTAATATCCTTGCACATTTGCTTTAATATCCGTGCGCAAGGATAGCTCATCTGACCCAAACCAAACTTCTCTCGTATCCCTTAACCCTAACCATATAATTCCCCTCCTCCCTTCCCCTTCCCCTTCGCCGGGTGCGTATCCTCTGAGATATCTCAATTTTTGCGTGACCGACGTGTCCGGTGCCTATTCGGGGGAACGTAGGGGGCTAGTATTATTTGAGCTTTGAGATTCGTGTAGAAAGTATTTGAATGATTGAGATATTCCAAAAAGTCACGCAAAGTTTGAGATATCTCAGAGGATACGAATTCCCCCTTCGCCTACCTTCAAACCCCAACGCAAACATTTGTTGGCAGTGAGGTGAAAAGAATGAATGCCGGGCTGAAGAGCGTCTTTAATGGCGGTCCAACCTAATCCATCAACATTCTGTGAGAAGAAGTGCCTGACCAGGTGATTATGTAGCCACAGAGTCTCATTGCCAGATTTTATTGCATGCATCTCCGTTTGAGAGCAAAATTTGGGTTTTCCAGAGCCTCAATTGAGGTAAATATTATCGATTGTGCAATTTGCATGAAATTTGCAAATATTTCAATTTTTAAGTTTGATTAAATGCAAAGCTCAGTCATTTGGTGAGAGGTTTGAAGCTAGAAACTGTACTGTGTCAAACAGCTGCAGAGGGAGCTCATTAGCCCAAAGTTGCAACCAGCCGTAAGAAATTATTGGTAACCATATGTGGTTTTTTATATTTCATTTGTTGTAGGTGTTTAAATGCGTGAGTCGGGGAATGATAAGTGAGGATTAGAAATAAGTTTATATAGTAATATGCTGCTATCTATTAGTTAATTTTTTCAAAAGCTTTTTCTTAATTCTCTTTGACAATATTATTGAGGGGGAGTCAGATAGGATTAGGATGGTTAGGTCCCATAACTGATAGTGTTAATGGGTTAGTTTTGGTTCTTGCAATTGATTTTTGTTTTGTATAAACATGGGGCTTTTATTGAATTAGAGCATAATTCGATTCAGTTTCAGTTTGTTTCTGTACCAGAATTCTGGTGATGGTTAGGTCCCATAACTGATAGTGCTAATGTCTTAGTTTTGGTTCTTGCAATTGATTTTTGATTTGTGTAAACGTGGGGCTTTTATTGAATTAGAGCATAATTCAATTTATTTTCAGTTTGTTTTCGTACTGTAATTCCGGCAATGGTTAGGTACTGTAACTGCAGTCCGCAAAAGTTAATGCACTGTCTAATTATGAGAATATTGTAGATCATATAGAAAGATTCCTTCTACATAATCTTATCCCATGGGAAGTTAGGGGTGCAAACGGATCGGATAATATCCGACCGTATCCGGATCCGTATCCGAAAATTTGATACGGATATCCGATATCCGAATATCCAAGCGGATACGGATATGGATATGATTTTGAATTTTAATTATCCGTGTCCGAATAGTAGATATATACTATATATTTTAATATATATTATGAAAATATTTATGTATATATCTACGGATATTTGATATCCGATCCGTATCCGTACGTATCCGTCTAATATCTGATCCGTATCCATATCCAAAAAATAAAAGCGGATACGGATATGGTTTTACCACTATCCGATCCATATCCGATCCGTTTGCACCCCTATAGGAAGTCCATTGCCTTCTCAATTTCACCTTTTTTACGCAACACATCTATAAGGGTGTTGTAGATCACCACATTAGGAGCACACTCTTTAGAAATCATGTCATTTAGTTTAATACAATGCCTTGTGAATTGCACCTTTCCTGCACATGATTAAAAAGAGTGTTGTAAGTCACCACATCAGGAGCACACCCTTTACAAATCATATCATTCAGGAAAGACATTGCCTTCTCAATTTCACCTTTTTTACAACCATCTTATTTTAACACAGAGGTCCTTTAGTATTGGTGCGAATCTAGTGCGCACGGATCTTAAAGCAGATCGGATGGTCCAGATATATTAACTCAAAAGATTCCCTTTTGAGTTAATGCAGAGGATACGAATTTCTTTACAAACTGCTTACTAGAATCTGATTGCTAAGAATCTAAACTGAATCACTTTTTGAAGCTTAATTTTATATTAATTTGGTTGTGAACCTTGACTGGTGCCTGCCAGTACGTTCTAAACTGATGTTTGATGGTGTCTGACAGTTTACATTAAGGTCATACCCATTCAAAACCATAGCATCTAAAAAACCCAATACCCCCATACCTTTAAATTGTTGTAATAATTGTTTTTAAATACTATATATAATTTCTTCAAATGCTCAAACATTACTACACAAATTGCAAAACGAACTAACGCCTTGCTATTTTCACAGCAACGAAGAAAGCAAACCAAAATAGTAGAAACAGTAGATGCAGCACAACCGTACAAACTGTCTAAGACGTTTTGTTCACTGTATATATTAATTGATGAACAGGTACAGCAATAGAAGATGCATTTTTCTGGATTCTGTTGCTTGATGATATCTTGTGTTAGGTTCAGCTTTTGAGTTTTTGCAGGGCTTCTAGTGATATAGGCTTTTATGTGTTCTGTTTGGTGCAAGACAAGTTATTTTGTTTTTGTTGGTTTAGGTTTGGTTGTGGTATGTTGAAGGTATCTCTGATGCCTTTAGTTTGTAAGTTTTTGTTTTTTGCTATTAGTGGTACCAGAGTGGTGGTACCAGGTTTCATATAACTCTGTAATGGTTTTCATTTGAATGGAAATCGGTGGAATATCCACTTTTTTCAAAAAAAAAATATATATATATATATTATTTTGTTTCATGTCTCTATGGACATCAGACTTCCAGTCATTTTGTAAAAACAAAAGGCTGGTTTGGGAGTATTAATTGCAGCAAAGGGATTACATGCTGCTGGGTAACTCTGTGTTAAAATCAGACAGCCGGTTTAGCTCCGTTTAAAATCAGACGGTCGAGATGCATTAACTTTGATCTAGGGACGAGACTTGAAGTCTTCAACAAAGGCCCAGTCCAGTGTCTTTCAATTACAAACATGGTCAGCTTTGGCCTTGGGTAAAGAGTAGTTTTTACTTCATGCAGCGCACAAACATTAGAATTAAAGAAGTGCTGCAGACGACTCTTGCGCTGTATCAAGCAAAATTCAAATTGCATCGAGGATTGAACCACTGAGACAGGGAGTATTATTAATTTCTTTTTTTTTTAATTGCAAGTATGATTAATTTTCACATTGAACAATAACTACATTGAATAACAAGTGCCATTGCCATAGCTAGTATAATGTATTACTCTGCACCATGCATGCATTGCCGTGAATTGAAGATCATAGTACGTATGATATATACTAAAAGTAAATTCAAATTGCAAATTTTAAAAGACACCAAGGATCAATATTGAAGCGTATTGGAAAGCAAAAGTTCGAAACATATTTTTTCAAAAAAAATGAAAAACTGTACAACAATCATGCAATCGTACAGATGCTAAATGTAATTTACTCTATTACTCTATGAAGGCGTTTGGTTCGTGCTTTTAAAAGGTGATTCCCTGCTATCCTGATGCCATTCTACTATATTACCGTGTTTGGCAAACAGGTAAGGTCATGGGCACGGTAATAAAGTATTCCATGGCAATTACAATTCCCTTATCTGTGGCTATTGCGCTAGCCAAAAAAAGGATGGATTTTATTTGTTACCGCTCCATGGGCATCATTTCGTAGCGTCGTTTCTTAAAAATCCTTCTATTTTTTTTAGTAGGCCTCTTCTCCTCCTCTCCGACTCTCTCTCCTATGCTTCTCGGTTTACTCTCTCTTCTCTGATTGTCTCTCTCCCCTGCCTCTTCTCTTCTATCGTGATATATGGAAGATTTCAAGTCGGTTGCTCTCCTCTATCTCTATTTCTCAATCAGTTTCGGCAGAAAACAACTAGCTATGAGCATGCGGTAAACTGAACCGGAGCATAAAAGGAGGTACATGTGCGAGAAAGATCAAAATCATGGTTGGAGAAGCAGGATTTGTGACTCATAGGATATAGGTTTTGTTAAAGTGTTAGCACGTGATTAGTATATGATAGAGTTGTAATTATTCATTTCAGTAATAAAATGGGTCTCACAGTGCTCAATCATCATTTGAATTATAATTTTAGTGCTGACAAGGATCAGAAAAGGGAGAATATACTGGTAAGGACAAATAAGTGCTGACAAGGATCAGAAATCAGATACTAGTACGGTTGCTGATTTTGATTTACTGGTAAAGTTGTGTTTTTTTTTTTTTTTTTTACTGGTACCAAGTTGTTTTGGTTTACTGGTATGAAAATGGTTATGGATCAGTTCAAAGGCGTTGGCCTTGAGGCATTTGACACCATGTTTGATTTAAAGAGGAGTGTAAGAATGAAATTTTGTATTGATTTTATTGCATCTTACATTTACACTTTCAATTTTTTGTCTTCGAAATGATATTTGTATTTGCACTTTCATGTTAGGGGCTTTCTTTTAATGGTATATTTAGACAAATTTGAGGAAGACAACTACTCCAAACTGATATTTATTGGTTATAATATTAAATATGTTTCACTGGTTCGATTTATATTTTTGCGAATTAAATAAGTTTATTTGGACAAAATTTTGTTAATGATTTAAAAATGTCTTGATAGCCATTTCAATAGCCATATACGAACCAAACATGGTAATAGGACATTCCTTGGAATGCTCAAGCGATGACCATGCACGAACCAAACATGGTAATAGAATATACCCTGGAATGATACTCCTTGGCATTACATTCCCTGGAATCCTTCTATTCCCTGGAATGACTTATAGCGCAAACCAAACGCCCCCTATATTCTATATGTACATTCCCTAGCAAACATAAAGTAAGTAATTGGAATTGAACAACAAAATGTTAGTACCTCATCCGCTTGTATTAAGTGTCGTAGAGCTGCTCTTCCAACTATCAGTCATGGTATCATGAGAAAAGTTTGTTTCACCCTTTAACAGATAAGTTTCTTCCTTCATCATATTTCCTTCAACCATTTTATCTCCACTATAGTCGCCTTTTTTGATCACTTGTAGTGTCTCCAATACCTCCTTTATAGATGGTCTCATTTCCCTATCAGGTTGCAAGCATCGAAATGCCAGCTCAACAACCAAAGAAACCATGCACCGCACCTCCCAATTTGAACTGAACCCGAGAGCCAGGTCCACCAACTCGTCCAACTGACACCTCTGTATTTTGTTTAACGCCATATTAGCAAGGTTGATCTCATCTCGGCTCCTACTCAAATCAACAGCCTGTTTTGATGAAATCAACTCCATCAAAACAACCCCAAAACTGTACACGTCGCTCTTGTCAGTAAGATGGTAGCACTGGTGATACACCGGGTCCACATATCCAGGCGTACCCTGAGGGACCGTCGAAACATGAGTCACATCCAATGGGAATAAACACGACAAACCAAAATCGCCAACCTTGACATGGAAACCATGATCTAGTAATATATTGTTCGTCTTGACATCTCGATGAATTATCTGGGGTTCAACTGCGTGTAAATACGCAAGAGCATTTGCTGTCTCGATAGCAATTGACAGGCGAACCGACCAGGTTAGTGCATTCTCACTAGAGCGGGGCCCGTGAAGGTGGTCGGCAACAGTGCCATTGGAGATAAACTTGAAGACAAGAAGCAGCTCTTGGCTGGAGCGTGCGGTGCTGCCATAGAGGGTAACGAGATTTGGGTGGTGGAGACTGGAGAGAATTTTGACTTCGTTCATAAATTGCTCGATGCTTTTGTAGCTGTTCTTGTAAAGGCGCTTTACTGCGACTGTGCGTCCATCCTTGAGTATCCCTAGAGAATTTTGCATTGTTAATTATTAATCTCTGATTAACAACCTCATTAATATCCAAAAATGCTTTCTTATACAAAAAAAAGTATATCATGAGTGCTCCAATAGAATCAAGGCCCTAAGCAGGTACATCAAACTTAGCTAGCTCAGACTAAAAACAAAGATATATTTCTCTTTTCAAAAAGTTGAGAAAGCATTTTGTAAAAAAAGAGAAATAATATATAAATGAGATCACTGTTGAATGCCAAAACATTTACCTTTACATTTTTTTAATACGTAAAACATTTACCTTACATTACAAGTGATAGTATCTACCTTTATATACAATGCCAAAACCTCCATCACCAAGCTCTTTTGATTCGCTAAATCCTTCAGTTGCCTCGCGAAGTTCCTCGTAAGAGAAAATCTGAGTGTATTCTGACCCAATCATCTCCGGGTCATGAAGGTATTGATCAGAATTTTCTCTTTGTACCAGAAGCTTTGACGATGATGAGATCAATCTCAGTTTCTTGTGCTTGTAGAATAGAAATAACAAAACACAAATTGCAAGCACAAAAGCTGTTCCCACAACACATCCTGAAGGGTAATCAAATCCAAGTGAGAATCATATCAAAGGGTAATCAAATCCTGTAAGCTAGATGAAGTTGACTTTCCAAGTAGGTTTATCGGAGTTTCCAACACAACCATGCTAAAGTTTCTTTATCTTAATTGAGAATCTCAAGGTATTCATTTGTATTCAACAGAAAATAAAGGGTACTAAGATAAAAAGGTACAAAACCTAAAGGTTGTACTGAAAGTTTCATACTTTCATGTAAAGAACAGTATAGAGAAACATGTACATTTAGTTTACTGTAAAAACTAAAAGAGAAGTGATACTTACCTATTATGATTCTCGTTCGCAAGTTCTTCTCTGCAATATAGATAAAGAAATAAATGTCAGAAATGAATTATCAATTTAGATAGACTTCATACTTTCTTTTCACTGGACTGAAAGTGAATAATCGACTATAGGAAAAAGGTAACCATAAAAAAGTATGGGAAAATTGAGAATTTTTCACATGAAAGTAAGGCCAGGAAACTTTGAAAGAAAAATTAGAATAAAAGATTAGCCATTATTGTAATCATTTTGAACAGCCACAGGCTTAAAGTTTACTTATTCAGTCTGTCTCTATTATATCTGTTCTGTCAAGACCCCATTAATATACCAATGATTTACAAATATATTACTGTCCATAATTTACAAAGAGATAAAAGAGATTTAGCAGGATAATTGATAAAAATATGCAAGCTGCTAACCATTACCGTGTTTAGGATTGAAAACCTCTATCGAGTGTGCGAAGCAACTGGGCTGTGCTACAAGGTCACCTGAGTAACTAACTGATAGCAGAGAAAGCTGTCCACTGTTATTTTTGAATGAGAAAATGTACTCCAAATAATCAGGGGAATTCTTAGGCTTCAAATAACAATACTGCGGAAGTTTATCATCTTCATCGAAGGATGTCGAGTAGCTAAGGTTGTAATCATGTCCAAATATCTTGGGTGGTGATTGTATTGGATTAGGAGGGTTACTTCTTAAAGAAGAAAGGCTAGTATTCAATAAATCATATATCCCATGGAAAAAGTTATTGACAGGACTAGAAAAATTAAAATAAAGATTACCACAGCCAGAATTTTTCAAAAAACTACTAAGATATGGATCTCGAATCGTGATGGTGTTGGTGTCGTTTGAGATGTTTACCAATGGTAATGGTAATGACAAAGAACGCCATATGAGAACTGGCGTCTTATTGTAACATTCAATCGGTAAATGATCCAGACAATTAGGATCGTTCGTAACATCTGATGCGAGATAGAAAGGAGGCATGATTTGAATAGTAGTAGTACATGGAATTGTAGTTGTACATGAGTAGGAGAAGGAGGGAAGGAAGAAAATGAAAAAAAAACAAGCCAATATTGAAGCAGCCATTAAAGATATTAAGTTATAGCTAGTTCTAAACTTTGGAGAAGATATGGATACAGAAGTGCTATTCTTGCAACCTCTTATATTGATAGCACAGTTTCCTTCAATTAGTTGACCTTGACTGGGATATTGAAACATAAGCAGTCTGGCCCTACAATTATGAAAAATATTACCAAGAAGGTAATTTAGTTTCTAAACTATATGCATGATCTCTTCTTCACTACCCAAAGCTTGACTACGGTACCTAATGCATGACCAAAATCTAGGGTAGGGTAGGATTCATTAGAAAATAATAACAACAACAACATAGTGGAAAAGGCCCCCAATTTCATTTCAGAAGGGAAATAAACAAGTCAGCTATAAGTCAAAGTTTTCTCACAGTATGTAAACTTGTAGACTGGTTACTGGTAGGTAACTTTGGCATAAATGTTAGAAAAAAGTAAGCTATACTCTTTTTCCCACAACTTTAGTCTGGTTTTCTGGTGAAAAATTCCATGTTATTGTAAACATAATGATTAATTCTTTGGGCTTAAAAGATAGTTAACTTAGTCAAGGTCTTCTCTTTCTCTTGTTGTCAATTACAAGTCTTTACCGCTAATTATTCTATCTAAACATCACCTCAATCGATCTCCTACAATTGACTGTGACTGTGAAGTAAACTCAGAAAATATAACAAGAGAATAAACCCATATATGACTAGGGGTGTTCATCGGGTCGGGTCTAATTGGTTTTAAACCGAACCGATTTAGATTGGATTAAATGGTTCGGTTTTTTCGGTTTAATGGATTGGTTCGGTTCATATTTTAAAACCGAATTAATATTTTGGTTTGGTTCGGTTTAAAAAATTTAAAAACCAATTATACCGAACCAACCGAATTAGACATTATAAATCCACTTAAACCAGTTTTGGTTCGGTTCATTTTTTAATACCCAAGCGACGGAACCTGGTTGAACCAGAATCACGTGCCTCTCGCCTTTTTTCCTTGTTTCCTCTTTTTTTTTTTTTGAAATCTCGGCGATGCCAACATTGTCTTTTACTCTCTCTCTCTCTTGATATTACCACCATCCGTTGCCTCCAATGACCCATTTCTCACATTTAAGATTCAATCCATTTAACCATTTTTGCTCTCTGTTTCTCCTATTATATTTTTACCCATTTATTTATTTATTATCTTTTTTCTCTTTAATCTTTACTCCTCGAGAGGCGAAGAGGCACTCTTTCTCTTTGGTCTTTACCACCTTGAATTCTAAATCACTTGAAGTAACCTCCATCGATCTGATTTTTGTGCTCTATTCAAGATAAAAAATTTGAGCTTTCAGCTTTTTTTCATGTTTTTTTGGCATGGGAATAGATTTGATTTTTCAACACAGTTGGTTTGCTTTTTATTTTTTTGGGTTCTCTCTTGTTAGATTTTTTTTCTTTTTTTTTTCTTTATAATGCACATACCACTTTAATATTAGTGAGAGTTTAAATTGGATGGTCCAGATCTTAACTCAAAGTTTGAGTTAATAAACAAGATACGAATTCGAGGCGATCACGCCGACTAGTAAATAGTTAAGAGGGAAGCGAAAGAGAAAGCATGGAACGAACGAAGAAAACCTACCTCTCTTATCAGATATATAAAGTGAAGGTAGGGTTGCTAATTGAACAGAACTAAAACCTTAGCTTAAAATCATAACAAACCATTTCGAGTTGGACAGAGCTAGCTCACGAGCACTTTATTAAACTGCTATCATACAAATTCAAAAATATTAAATAAGAAAGCTCATCAATCATTTACATAATCCAAACCATCAAATGATTCAGATATGATAGAATTCATACATAAGCAACAATAAAGGATATTATCATTTGCATAATCCAAGCCATGAGAAATAAAAATTATAGGACTGGGCCGGAAACAGCCCAGTGTTATATTACCAAATTAGTATATATTAGATTATGGGACTGGGCCGGAGTGGAAATAAAAATATGAAATTATGAAATTATAGGGCTGAAATTGGAGTTAAAATTTTAAATCTGAACGGATCTGATTAAACCACATGTATCTAACGGCCTATACAAACTAGCTCGTTATGGGCCAAGATGGCCCGGTCCGAGCTAAGTTCTACCTCAGTTTGTTAACTTCGGATTAAGCTAGTGACGAGCTGACTCGCTAACAGTTCGATCCACTATCGCACGAACTGTTATCGATCGAGTCAGAGGCGACGCACGAACAATCCATGAATTAAGAGCTTTTTGCCAGTTCAAATTATTTTTAACATTTTTTACAAAAAATTAAACTGGCGTCTTTAAGTTAAAAAAAAAACGAATTCATCATTATTAATATCTGACAATTCATCCTCTTCCTTTTTTTTTTTTTTTTTTTAATATTAGCTTTCCCAGTTTCAGATACTCGTATATAGGGCTGCACAAATATATCGTAGTTCGTAATTCGATTCGAGTTTGATTCGAAAAAGTTTGCAAAAAATTAATTCGAAATAGTTTGAAATTAATTCAAACCAAACTCAAACTGGACCTGGTTCGCTCGAAATAGGTTCACGAACTATTCTAGTTCGAATCTCAAAGTAACGTGAATCGTTGATTTTCGCTGATGACTTAAAAGTTAAAACATAAGGCCGTCCAGCCATAAATCATAACTCGTAAGTCGTAACCCTTGCTCTCAGTTCTGAAACCCTATACGACTTTCGCCTCTCGCTCTCGGCGACTACGATAACTCTTTCTTGTCGTTAGAATGTTCATAAAATATTCGAAATTGAGTTTGTAAAAAAATTGATTTGAAATTAATTCAAACCAAATTCAAACTGAAGTAAGTTCGATTTGATTCGATTCGATTCCTTTGCAGCCCAACTCATATCATCGTTTTAATATTCCCAAAAAATTGTTTTGGACGAAGTAGATATCACTATTAAGCACATTGTAATAACATCAATTACCAAAGACTAAATAAATCGTGCAAAATGAAAAAAAATTATTAGAGGATTATTTTGGTACCCAAACCTTTTCATCTCACGAATTGTCATAAAAATTATTTTCATCAAAGCGACCTCCTCTTGTCCGTTCGTTTCTGTCGTTATTCATGTTTTAAAAAATAAAATATAATAAAATTCTTTCCGATTTAAAATATATTGACCGGATCCGAATTGAAAACTTGTTATAATTTATTAACACGTCATGACAACATTTATCGTTAAATTCAAACTTTATTTTTTTTTTTATAATTTTACATGATAAATAGTAGGTATTACCAATTTTTCCCTCTACGAGCAATGCGTATAGAGAAAATTAATATCATGTTACTCTTTATTTATTGTATCAATTTTGTTTATGTTTTTAACATTGTATTGTATTAAATGAGCTCTAAATTTTTTTTTTATCATTTCATTTCATTGTTTTTAACATTGGGTGTTTATTTATAGGCTAGAATATAATAACTATTAAAATATTTTCTAATTACATAATTTACTATATTTCTTAATTAATACTAATTGATCTCTAAGAAAAACAATCATTTTCTTTTGAGTTTTTCATATATATGCCCATCATAAATACATGATTTTAGATATTTTCCCATCCAAATTTAAATATTATTTCTTTTCCCCTCTAAACTCAATCATTTTACTAATATACCCATGAATGTTATGATTTAATATTACGTATGCCCCTAAAAGCTTCAAAATTACATATTTCCCCAACTAAATTTTGAAATTACATATTTCACCATCTAAACTTCAAAAACTCACATATTTACCCATTTTATTGTATTTTATATTAAAATAAATTCTAAATTCATAAAATATCTATTTTACTCTTTTATTAAAAAGCATAAAACATCTATCTGACTCCAATTTTAATCTAAAAGGTTCATCTACTATCTAAATTGCTTTGAGATATGTGTATTGAAGCGAACACGCATGAATATTGAAGCAACGTGCACATATCTTAATGCGATGCACACATATCATAATTGCTTTAAGATCGGTGCGTACTAGAGCACAAATCTTGAAGCAAACACTCACAAATCTTATTGCGATGCGTGCGGATCGGACAGTAGATGAACTATTCATATTCAAATTTGAGTTCGAGGGGCATTTTATAAATTTAGAATGAATTTTATTACAAAAGACAATAAGATGGGTAAATATGTGAGTTTTTTAAGTTTAGAAGAGGAAATACGTAATTTCAAAGTTTAGAAGGGAAAATACGTAATTTTGAAATTTTTGAGGAGTATATGTCAAATTCCCCAATAATAAAAATAAAAAGACAATTATACCCTTTCTTAACAATATTCCTTCAGCTTTTGTTCTTTTCAATCATCTCCATCTTGGCCTTATTTTTCTTTTTCTTTTTTAGCACGTTGTCATCACGCACCGATATTTCTTGAAAAAAAATTAAGTCCCTGTACCAACCGACATGAGTTATACCGGGAAAAATCAAGCATAAAATAATAATCCCCATAGAGACGTGCAACAACCAAAATAAAAATGAGATTAAAAAAGAATAAAAAAGTAGGTTGCGAAATTATTAGAGAGTCGGCTAGTATGATATTAGTGTTATATGACACAAATTTTAAAATTTATTAGATAGATTTCAAACGACTAATTTAAATCGTTCAAACCAATTTACTTTGTGAGTGATGTTTTTAAATGCAAAACTTCTATTTTTTCGAGTTATTTTAGTATCGAGTCAAGTAGTAAAAAATATTGAAAAATGAATGAATTAAAATTAACTTAAAAACTCCCGCATTTGACCGGTTGTTGATACTAAATAAATTCATAAATTTTGCATGTAAATGCATAACTTATGAAGTAGATCGGTTTGAACAGATTGGTTGAAAGGAAGTTGTATTAGCCAGACTCATTATTAGATTGTTGTGTTTTGTTTTATTTTGATTTTAACTTACTATGTTATAACTTTTAGTGGAGTCCGGCTAGTATGACATCAGTGTCATATAACACCAATTTCAAAATTGATTGGATAGACTTCAAATGACTAATTTGAAGCGTTCAAAGCGATTTACTTTATGAGTGATGCATTTACATGCAAATTTTTTATATTTTTGAATTATTTTAGTATCAAATCAAGCGGTCAAAATGTTGAAAAACTAATGCATTAAATTTAACTTAAAAACTCACACATTTGATAGCTTACTTGATCCTAAATAAATTCAAAAAAATATAAAATTTGCATGTAAATACACAACGAATGAAGTATATCGGTATAAACAGTTTGAAATCAATTCGGTAGTTTTTGGAGTTAGTGTTATATAGGTTGAAATGACACTGATGTCATACTAACTAGACTCCTTTTAATGTGTCTATTTCTCTTTTTTTTTTTCCTGTAATCGTAAAACTTAACATCTTAACTTTAATATATTATGGCATTTTTATTTTACTAAAATAGTCAGTTGATAACCACCATTCAATTTGAGGAAAATATCTTCAAAAAAAGGTAAGCGAATACAAATTCATTATAATTTATTCATTGTTTCTATTTTTGATACAAGAAAATGTTACTCAGATAAATTTAAAAAGACGATGAATTGTTCTTCTTCAAATTATAGATTCTTTGCTTATTTTAATATCTTGTGTTACCTTTTTTTTGCGCTAAAAATTCTTTTAGTTTTAGAGTTATTATTTCATTTTGTAAGGAATAACCAAAATGAATCAAAATATAGAGAAATTATATATGTGATTTTTAAATATTTTTGAATTCTTACCACAAAAACGCTCAAGAAATGAATTTTCTTACAAAAGCAAAACTAAAATAAGTTGATAAAATTGAATATACGGTACTCATAAAAAGACTGCTCTAAAAGTCCAAACTATATATTAAGTTATTAATATGATGAATTAATGAATTAAATTTGTACATGCGTTTTTCATTTTTACTATATAACATATAAAAATGAGTTTATGAAATTTGTAAATTGATGAACTAATTCCTCATATTAATGATTTGATCACTAAAAATGAGTTTATTGTCTTTTCGCAATTATATGAAGATAATATTGAAGAATGATATGCTGCGTTAGATGCAAATTCATGCAAATTCATGCAAATTCATGTGTCTTTTTATTTAAATGTAAGCCTCGATATGTAAAATTATACATTTACATTGATGTTAATTTTTTATTATATGCATGTATTATCTAATTAGAAATAAAATATTTTCTAATATTTTATATAAACATTCTAAATATAATTCACAAATGCACATATCTATCTATTATTTATAAAGAAATATTTATTTATTACTAATTTATTTCTCTATTTAGATATCTATCAGAAATTAAAGTGTTTAACCACAACAAAATCCATCAATAATTTTACAAAAACACAGCTACAACTTATTTGTGCATGATTTGTACATGGCATTGATTAACTACAAACACATGATTTAAAATTTTTGAAAATACAACATATAAGAATATATTAATTTTTGCAATTTATGCAAAACCCAGACAAGAAATACAACAGTATATATATGAATTAGATATTTTTTAAATAATTTGATTTATGTTTTCATTCAAATTTTTCTGGGAATAATGAAAGCATCTTTAATTATAGTTTTTTATGCTTCGAAATAAATTAGTTTTCTCCAATAACCAATATTAAATCATTATTTGTGGTTGCTGTCTTTACTCGATATTGCACACAGTTTTTATTTGCTAATGAGATATGATATAATAAAAATATAACTTATTTAGTCAAAGAACGCATCTCACATTCTTATAGATAGCTAAATGAAAATTACATGAAGCATTCATGTTGTTTGGTCTCTCTATTTTTCTTTATAAATATTATCACGTGAGATGAGTGATGTTACGGTACTTTGCTATGTTCACATAGATTTATATTATGGATCTACTTTTTTATTCTTTAAATTCAAATAGTCGATCTGATTCGTATAATATAATTTTTATATGAAAATATATCTACAAACCAAACTTTATATTTATTTCGGATTTATTTTGACTAGTTTTTATATATATGTACAAAATTACATGATCCAAAAATTATGAACCATTTGAAAGAAGATATTTTTTATCTATCTAAAAAAGAGTAAATAAATTTTAAAAAACATAAATTTGAGATGTAAGTATATTTTTATATGAAGATCAAGTTGAGCAGTTTGAAATGACTATTTAAATTTTGTAAAAAAATATATAAATTCACAGTACAAACTCATTTACGCATTATAAAGTATAATAGCCTCACTCTATTTGAGAGCATATAATAATTTCACTCTATGTATCCAAGGGCTTTATCATAATAATTCAAACAATCCAAAATCAATCTTAATGAAGAGAATATTTAAACGAACTACAAGAATTGCAATGTCTCATTTATAATTTCGTACACGTACGTTGCAACAGAAACATATTATATATAAGAGAACAAAAAAGATAATCTCATACAAAATGACATATTTTCATAAAAAAATTGACCAATAACAAAATAATTATTCACAATAAAAAAAAAATAGACCAACACGTTCTCATTCTAGTATATGTTTTTTAGCTTTCTTTTTACTGGTACATACCATTTTATTTTTTATTATGTTGTTTAATGGGGAAACAAGAGAAAAAAAGTATCAAAATAAATTAAATTATTTGTTATTGTATTATTATGGCTCTTATTATTGTTATAAGGACCCTCCTCTTCTTATGATTGATATGTATTTGTGTATCTAAACTGTATTTGTTAAATTCAACGTTGTAGTTTTTACAGTTGTACTTGACAAAAATATTAGACGGAATGGAATACTAAAAATGGGCTAACCACTACACTTTAATTTAAAAAGCAAAAATAATTAATTATTTCATACTTGGTTGCACGATAATCTTGTTTGAGCATTCAGTTGACTAATAATTATTGTATTTATAACTAAAATAAATAAATGAAAGGGATTAAGCACTCAGGATTCCTCTTACCAGTATCTACTGGCAGAGAATTTGTCTTGCATTCATAATTATTAGATGCAATGATTGAAACATTTTGTTCACCTCCTTGTTTTTGGTTACTGACAAGTTGGGCCCAATCATATGGACATCCTACTCCTTACATTTCTTGCAAAAATGACTCGCCACACGAGATCCAACATTGACACCCACAATACCAAATCACAAGAACAGCATTCATTTTGGCGTATAGGTTACAACACGCTAACAAAGTCTTCTCCAATCCGCAGAATTTTTTTATTTTTAGAAATTATGTAAAATTAATATAGAATATTAGATGAATTAGAGTGAAATTTTGACTTAATAGAAGAAACCGCAATATTGATTCGTTTTTTTAAGAAATCACACCAGTAGTTCGGTTTTTTTAAAATGAAATTTATTTTTTGAGATTTAACATAATTTATAATTTAGAACGTTTTCTTTTAAAGAAATCACTTTCTAATTATTTTAATTGGCTTTCATTCTCTCTTCCATAATAATAATTGATGACGTGATCACTAAAGCAAATTATAAATTAATTGTACGAATATAAAGTAAAATTAACTTAATTTATATTTATTGTTTGAAAACTATTTTTAATTTTTTTTCTTAATTTTACTAATGTAGATGCTCTTAGCTAACACCAGTGATGTTAAATGCGGCCGCAAGACCCGCATATGCGTTTGTAATAGCAAACCACACCAAAAAAATCATGCGGAACTGTGGCCTATGCGCAAAACTAGAGTGAATTTGTGCACGTGAATGCCGCTGCATTTACTTTTTCCCTCCATTTAAATAATATCTTAACACTCTTTCTACTCTTCTTCATTTCCATTACCATGGATATCTCCATTTACTCGTTTTTTTTTAAGTTTCTGATTTGTTTTTCTTAGTTTCTTAATTATTTTATTTTATTTTCTGATTTCTTTTTTAAAAATTTGTACAATCTGGTTGTATAAGTTGATTAATTAATTAATTTGATTAAAATTAGTTAATTTTTTTTAATTATATTGAAATCCACATATATAAGTCCGCATTAAAATTCGCATATGCGGCCACATACAGCATATGCAGTTTGTAGTGACTTTCTACATGCATGAACAAAACCGCATTTTACAACATTGGCTAACACACTAAAACTTAGAACCACACAGTAGTTCATACTAGAGTTCAGCCATTAAATATGGACGTATCTAGAATTTTCATTAAGAGTAGGTAAAAAAAATTACTAGCACGACTAACGGGTTGTAGGCTACCATGTATTAACCAATTCAGACTATGGGCTATCTAGGGTAGGCAAAATTTTCTCCATAAGTAGACAACAACCTCATTATATATAGATCTATACCCAATTTTAAAAATTCATGTGTATGCAGTTGCCTACCCATGGTTCAATGTGGCTATGTCACTTTCCCTAAAGGAACTACAAGGTACAGAACTAGGGGTTCCTAAAGAAAAAAAAAAAAAAAAGAGGAAATGAGGGTGCACCGACATTTAATGAGCTAAAGGATCTGAACCAGTTAATTATGGAATTTTCTATGACACTGTCAATACTTGTTTGCAAAACTAAAGAAACTGAACCACTAGTTCGGTTCCTTCTATGGAATCAAAATTTCGCCTCAATTCATCTAATATCTTATTTTACTTTTGTATAATTTCTAAAAGTAAAAAATAAATTCTGTCCCATCCGAGCTAGGTCGTTTTAAAATTTTATATTCCGAATTAAAATAATAAGGCCTCACTTTTTCCTTTTCAGAAAAATAAAAGATACGGATTCCCTCCAATCCAAGTCGTCCAAAGTGGGGAGCCACTATGGCACCCACCAATAAAGCACTTTCCCGCGCGGCCGGTCGCATATCTCCTGAGTGTCACTCCTCTGCATTACTGCACCATTTTATTTTATCTTCACACCGTTAGATTATAATCCTAGATCTTTAATATTCGTGTACTTCTAAATCGAACGGCCACTTTCTAACTTCAAATTTTGAGTTAACACAGAGAAAGAAATTCGGATTCCCTCAAAATCGACTCCTCAACCGATCTAATAAATACTCTTCCTCCACCTTTGTCCGACAAAACACTAGAATCAATCAAGCAAACACTGGTATGATATGAACACCATCGCCGATCATCTAGAGGAGCCGATTACGCCGCGCTCTCTGCCACCAGTGGGGGAGCGGAGGCCGAGGTACAGAGACGTTGCTCAGGCGCTGCGCTGTGGCCTCCGTGAAGCCGCCGCCGATTTCTCGTTTTTGCGTCTGAAGGGTTTGAGGAGTATTCTTAAAACGCTCCAATCTGTGGCGGCCTCGGAGGAAGCAACAAGGCTTTTCAGGTTGTCACAGGCGAGTCGTGAACTCCAAGGTATTGCATTTCAATACAATTGTACACATGCCATGCTGACTTGTCATTGTTGTGTCAGAGGGAATTTTGGTGATTATTGACATTTAACCTTCTAGATAGAGGCATGAACAGTACTGGTATAGATAAAACTTGTTGATATTTACAGAAGAGTTAGGCTATGGTACTATGCATAGCGCGGATTGGTCCGTACTACGGATTAATATTTTTGTTTTCGAAGTCAAAATAGTCAATCTGAACCGTTCAACAGGATTTCCATATGAAAATGTATCATTTCGTAAACTAAACTTTACATTTTTGAGAATGTTTTTTACTATCTATTATATTTTTATATGGAGATCATGTTGAACGGTTCAGATTGTTTGTTTGGACTTTCAAAATGAACATATTAATTACTATAACCAATGTGCGGTATGCATAGTACCATAACCTCACTCTTTACGGAGTGTAGATTGGTCTAATTCAGCATAATTTTGCCCTGAATTATTTTTGTTAACTGTTAATTTTGTTGGTTTATTGTAGTTGTCCCTGTTTTGTTCGAGAATAGTTTTCGAAAAATGAAAGATGATTGTAATTCATGCGAACTTGGTGCGGAGCCTATAAAGCTCAAACGACCTACTGCCAACTCGGAAATAACTCTTGCTCTGAGAGTGTTAGAAGGATGTTGCCTCCTTTGCAAGGATTCTTCTGACTCAGCTTACCGCTACAATGCTATCAAGGCATGCAACTATCTATGCAGCTATATATATATATTTGTACTTTAGAATTTTTGTCAGGCTTTCATAACAAAATCGATGCGGTGCAGGTGTTATTGAATTTATTGTCTACTCAGGAAGTAATTGAGCAGAGAGCATGCTTGGATGCCCTTGTAGCTCTTTTGGTATTTTCTTCAAAAAATGAGATGGTATTGTTCTTGTTTCAATATATTCTGTGCTACATTTATTGCAAAATAAATCAAATAACCTATATGCCAGTGCTCTGATTCTCTGAAAGTTAGATGTCCTAGTTTATATTTTTGTTATAAACAAGATTGTTTTTCCCTGTTGATTTCTCTAGGATTTTATGGAATTGAATGGAATAAGTAAAGCTTCTGAGCTCCTGAAGGATAAGCGGAGGGATACTGGTATCAGGTATACATACTGATCTACATAGTATAAATTCTTTGCACTTTAGTATAAATTTCAACTTCTGGTTTCATAACTTACAATCTTTGTATCTCAGGATAAAATGTGCAGAATTCCTTCTTTTGATAAGCGGGAATGCCTACGAAAAAGGAGAAACACACATGTTAGCAAAGATATACGAAGATATAAACCAAGGTTTAGGAGAGAAATGCACAATGCTTATACAGGCCGCTAATCGATTCGCCTCGTCTCTAGAACTGAACAAGAGACAAGATGCTCTAAATGCTCAAGCAAGGTGCATCATTGAGTTATCTAACAGGACATAATTAAATTAATTAGCATTTAATTATAGTAATATGAAACTATAAGAGTACATAGGTTCTTTCTTCTTTTTATTTTTTCTTTTTCAAAAGGTCAAGTAAATTCAAGATGTATAGGTACAATGATACTATAAAAACAAAAATGTTATAGATTAAGTCTTACTCTTTGGCTAGATGCATGGTTTCTTATTTATTTTCTTTGATACATTTAAGTATATAATTTTAAAATAATTACATGATACATCTAAACTAGATCTGAAACATATAAATAGACAGAATCAGTACCCTATTGGATATGAGAACAGAGTAGGTTCGATGGGCATTGGATCTATTTTTGGATCCACTGAGCTCAAACACCGTCCGATCCGATCCACATTAAGATCTATGTGCACGAAAATTGAAGCAGATACGTACGGATTTTAAAGCGGAGCGCAAACATCTTAATGCGGATTGAATGGTGATTGAGCTCATCAAACCAAAGTAGGTCCGATGGAGCATCGGACCTACTCGGAACTCATTGGGTATATATTTCGTTATTGTATAAGTGATCTTTTAACATTTTTTTTTTCTGATGTCTAAAAAAATTAGAAAAAAAATTGTATTATGATGCAGAAAAAAGGATTTTGATTGCATTATGCCCAGTGTTATGTAATAACCAATTTGTAACACTCGTTAATTTTAGATTGATTTCAAAATTTTAAATTAATTACATGATGCATCTAAAGTCGAATTGAAACAATTTAAACAGACAGAAATTGTAATACATGAATCTATTGTCTAGTAATATAACGGCTGCATTTTTATATCAAACTTTCAGAGGAAAAATAGTTTATGCACTATTCTAAATATTTTTGAATTAGTAGAGTGCAAAATAGAGAGATGATTATTTTACTTTTGATTACATAAGCTATATACTTTGGCTATATACAAGTTAATACTCTAGCTCCTAGATATCTGATAATTTTGAATTTAAATTAAATTTGTGTAATATATATAGAGAGCATAACTCCTAATTATACAATATTATTATCGGAAAAAACACTTATGTAATTAAATAATGTTATCAAAGCTTTACCGGATTGATGTTCGATCTGGTTCGGATAACTTTGCATAAGCTATATATTCATCAATCCGGTTCGGATAACTTTGCATAAGCTATATATTAAACACAATAGATATATTAAATACAATAGGAAAGTAAATACACAAGACCCATTAATAATTAAAAACATTACTATATCAGGAAAAAGTTAAACCGTATGGGAGCGTCCTTGACTATTTCTTATGATATGTTTGGTTGTAAAACAAGAATAAGTTAGAATAGTTAAATTAAGAATAGCTGACATTTATCTTATAGTCAAATCTCAAAACTCTTAGCAATATTCTATTTTAATAAGACAAAGTTTGAATTCTCTATTTTAGCTACTATAATCCAACCAAACACCAAATAAGCTATTTCGAATAACCTAATGTTAAGAATAGCCTATTTTTAACAAGACAAAGTTTGAATTCTCTATTCTAGCTATTCTAATCCAACCAAACACTGAATAAGCTATTCCAAATAATCTAATGTTAAGAATAACCTATTTTAATAAGGCAAAGTTTGAATTCTCTATTCTAGCTATTCTAACCCAACATAACACCGAATAAATTATTCCGAATAGCCTAATGTTAAGGACAGTCTATTTTAACAAGGCAAAGTTTGAATTATCTATTCTAGCTATTCTAACCTAGCCAAACACCGAATAAGCTATTCCGAATAGCATAATTTCAAAAATAACCTATTCTCATCCAGTATAGATTAATGTTTTATTTTTTTAATCTACTTATCCAGTATAGAAATTATATTTTGGTTTTGAAAGATACGGTTGTTGATCTTGGTCAACCGTATTGGAACCGTTACCATGTTCAAAGTTTAATCACTATAAACAAATAAAAAGTTGTTGATCTTGGTCTTAACATGACCCATCCCTTTCAATGAAATTGATTATAAAAGGATAACAGCCTCGTTACGCTAATTTATTTTTCAATGAAAAAATGGAGGTCAATGTTATCTAATTAATTAATATTTAAAAAAAAATTATTTGAATTTTAAACTTGCAATTTTTATATAGAGAGCATTGTATTTATTACTAGATCAAAGACTTAGTTCTCCTCACCTGGCTAAATCATGATATATAATAGGATTAAGATTTTTTTTATCATAAATTAATTTGATGAATAATTTCTAATTTGAAATGTGAAATATACTAAAATTATTTCATGCACATAAAAATGATAAAACTTAATAAATCATTAAACGATTTAAGTTTGCACTAATATATATTTTAATGATCTTTGATAAAATATCATACGATACTAAAATTGGTTGTATACAAAATTAATATATTTCTAATTTTGAATTTTCCATCCAATTGCTTAAAAAATATATGTGCACAATTTGATAGGATCAAACAGTAATCTAAAGTGGAATAGGTGACCTAGTCAAAGTTTGTCTTTTTTTCTGCACCTTTATTTATGTGTTCATATTCCTAAATTTGACTCTTATAGATTCTACTATATATATTGATTAATAGAAATACTAACAATATTTTTAATCCTACTCCGAATTAAGTTAATTTACTGAACTACACATTACTTGTTTTGCTAAATCATTTGCTGAATTTTTTTTTTATATAGAAGTGCGTTTAAAGACCATGAATTAAGACCAAGAACTAGAAATTTGCTGAAACTCCAAAAAAAAAAAAAATTGTTTTTACAATGAGGAGGGATACACTTGGACCATTTTTTTGGTGACACCAAATTACACCATCTATTTTTTAAGTTTTCAATGTTCAAACAGTTGATCCAAACTATTCAACATGGTATCTATATTAAAATGTGCTTAGAGACCAAATTTTACATTTTTTTTGAATTTTTTTACAATTTATTAAGTATTTTACAAAATCATTATTTTCATACCATTGAATTTTTGTCCCATCTTAATAAATAGTAAAAAAATTCAAAAGTATGTAAAATTTGATTTGCAAGCATATTTTAATATATTCAATATGTTGAATGGTTTGGATCGACTATTTGAACTTTAAAAATGTAGAGTGTAATTTGGTGTCACAAAAAATAGTACAGGTGGATCCCTCGTTTTTACATTTGGAATTTTAATATAGTCCATCTAGATATACTAATAACTAATAAGTGTTCAATTGATTTTTTTTTTTTTTAAATCTGATCAGAGTTGATATTTTCAACAACCGTCACTAACTTTTTAGTTTTTACATGATACTTTTGTTTTATTTTGATAAAATAATTTAGATATTTTATTTTTAATACTTGACCGAAATCTAAATGGTTTCATACATGCATCTCTTACTAGAAAAAATATATACAACACATGTATGGAAAAAAAATATTTTGACATTTTTTTTTCCTTCTTCTCAAAACTATATACAGAAATATCTTAGTTTTATAAATAAATAGTCCGTTTTTGTATATTTTTAAAATTTTCATACCATAATTTCCGATCCCTAATTTTTTTTTGTAAAATTTTTCCTACGTAAATTTGTATATTCAAAATTTTGTGTAGACCTAATTTTAGGTTATGGGCGCTCAGCTATTTTGACTTGGGTTTTTATTTTTTTAAATTTGTTCTTTTTTTTTCATAATATTACATATATTTATGGATAGAGTGGTAGTGTCTAATTGTATATACATGAAAACTTAACTTTTAAATATTTTGTCTTCTAGATTTTCTCATATAAAGTTTAAATTTTTAATATTTGTCCGTCAAAACCTCAAAACCATTGACTCTACATAAATTGTTTAATGTCAACAAAATTGACCAAAATTTAAAGAGTGATGCTTCTATGGACATAAGGACTTATTTGTAAAATGAACATATTTTTATTTTCAAAGTTCAAACAGTCGATCCGAACCGTTCATCTTGTTCTCCATATTAATATGTGCTTAGAGACCAAATTTTATATTTTTCTGAATTTTTTTACTATTTATTAAGATGGGTACAAAATTCAATGGTCTGAATTTGATATTTTTTGTACCCATCTTAATAAATAGTAAAAAAATTCAGAAAAATGTAAAATTTGGTATCCAAGCACATATTAATATGGAGAACAAGATGAACGGTTCGGATCGACTGTTTGAACTTTGAAAATAAAAATATGTTCATTTTAGAAATTGGTCCTTATGTCCATAGAAGTCTTTGCCAAATTTAAAATGCCCTTTCTCTCTCTTACTCCAATTTCTAGGCTATCTTCCAAATTGCTTTTCCACTCTTTAATGAAGATGCAAATATTGTACATATATCATTTCTAATTTCAACTAAAATTGACATGCTTGCATAAAAATCAAAATTTGACTTTTAATAAATTGAAAAGATTTTTTTAATGGAGAAAATATTTGAAATTCATCTTTTGTGGAACGTATACATATAGTATTTTATATTAAATTCAATGATTTTCTCAAGGACATGCATAAATTCACTTGTAGGTTATTTATTTTTATATTGAAAAAATTGTTTTAAGAAAACAATTTTCACATATTTGTAATATGGTTTCTATTTGATGATTAGCCTGTAAATATATACTAAGATAGTCACGTCTACCTCAGTTATGAAACCGTTATTTTTCGTGTATAAAATCACAAAAAATGTAAACTTTTAATAAATATACTCTTAAATTTCCATATATTTAATATAGTACAGTCATTGTATATAGTGTATTTTTTATTTTTTGCAAAGATGTATATAGCTATCAATACAATGCAATTACCGCAATTTTATTTCCTTTTGATAGAAAAGAGATGAGTTTGGGTTCGATGGGTTCCAAGCCATCCGATCCTCTTTAAGATCTGTGCGCATAACTTTAATATCCGTGCGCATCCGCTTTAATATATGTGCACACGAAATTTAAAGCTGATCGGACGGTTATAAAAGCCATAGGACGGAAATTTAAGTTCGATGGGCATCGGACCCAAATTAAAGTCGGTAGGAAATGTGTTCCGAGTGCGGTGCACCTGGACCCGGTGCATCTCTCTCTTTCCTCTCTTTCTCTTTCGTTAGCAGCAGCAATAGCAATATATCATCCCCCTTTTGAATCGACCTTTTGCGACCAATTCAACCTTCCAAGTCGAATCTTAGCCGAGCTATATCTATATCTATATATATATATATAAATAAGGTAGCAGAAGCTTAACCAATCGAGTCCAGCAATGGCGAAGCTGTACGTTCAGGCGGTCCCACCAGCGGATCTAAATAAGAACACCGAGTGGTTCATGTATCCCGGTGTATGGACCACTTACATCCTTATCCTCTTTTTCTCCTGGCTCCTTGTGCTCTCGGTGTTTGGTTGCTCCCCTGGCATGGCCTGGACCACCGTCAATCTCTGCCACTTCGCTGTAATTCCTCTTTTCAGTTCTTACTTGTACAAATTGAAACCCTATCAGTACTGATTTTAGATCCAAATGGGAATCGTTCCATTTCTGGTTTCTACCATGGTTTCTGACAAGGGAAAAATGTTTAATTTGGATTGATTTCAGATGACGTACCATTTCTTTCACTGGAAGAAAGGGACGCCATTTGCTGATGATCAAGGGATGTATAATCGGCTGACATGGTGGGAGCAGATGGACAACGGCAAACAGCTTACTCGCAACCGCAAGTTCTTGACTGTCGTACCAGTTGTTTTGTATGATATTACCTTTTCCAGTTTCAGTTTCACCCCTTTTTATTTATTCATTTTCTGTTATTAACATACATCAGTTATCAGGTACTGGTAACAAACGGATTTCATTGGAACAGCAAAACCATACATCAGTTATCAGGAACTGGTACCAGATACCTGTCCAGTTCAGAAAATCTCCATACCCCCTAGTTTTACCAAATTTAATCAAACCACTGGTACCACATTATGGTTTATTTTCCTGAAATGTCAAGGATAGACATGTTAAAGAACGATTCATTTAGTTAATAACAAACACAACTTGATGCTGATGCTTATGGCGGAAACTCATCAGATTAATTCTGCTTAATGGTTTTTTTTAAGCAAATAAGAACAACTTATAAATGGTAAGGTTTTACTGTAGTTACCAGACTTCTGGTAGCCCCGTTTCTGTTAATTTATCTTTTCTATAATATATATATATATAGAGATTGACTAATATGATTTCAGTAGCATATGGGCCGAAGTGCTTACGATCCAAATTTGAAATTTCAAAATCCAAAAAGTCGATCTGAACCGTTAGATGTGTTCTCCATATTGTAAAGTGCTTGGAGACCAAATTTTACATTTTTTGGAAATTTTTTGCTATTTATTAAGCCACTTTGAAAATCGCTGATCCAACGGTGGCTTAACCCAACAGTGCCACCGTTGGATCAGCGATTTTCAAAGTGGCTTAATAAATAGCAAAAAAATTCCAAAAAATGTAAAATTTGGTCTCCAAGCAGTTTTCAATATGGAGAACACATCTAACGGTTCAGATTGACATTTTGAATTTTGAAATTTCAAATTTGGACCGTAAGCACTTCGGTCCATATGCTACTGAAATCATATTAGTCACTCTCTCTCTCTATATATATATATATATATATATTTTTTTTTTTTTACTGTGCTGCCTGCCTGCCTGTGTTCTTTGGTTTGATTTTCATTTTTTGGGCTTCTGAACTTTTTAAGTTTTAACAAAATTAACTTATATTTCATGCATTTTTGGATTTTACTCAAAGAGGACTAATACTGGCTAATTGACACCTCTTTTATCAGGTATCTGATAGCATCACACACAACAGACTACAAGCACCCGATGCTGTTTCTGAACACAATTGCTGTGACTGTGCTTGTTGTTGCAAAATTGCCTAACATGCACAAGGTCCGAATATTTGGAATAAATGCCGGAAACTGAATTAATGAAGTGTCTAATTATTAGGTCAATCTCGTTTTTGTTTGAATCAAGTAGAGAGAGAGAGAGAGGTATTTGTGATGGTTCTGTACAGAGCTTTGGCTATTTTGTTACTGGTAACTGTTGCAAATCGACTAAGTTTGTACAATCTTTATATAGAACCCTGTTGTCTTGTAAGTTATTGTACCTTCTCTTGCATATGTGATCTAGTAATAATTTGAATAATGCTTCTTCTTCTTTCATATTTCCTCTTGCAAGTTTTAAGTATCAAGTTTATTTTTGGGCTGAATGGCCGAGGCCCAAATATATCGGTATGGGCCCATAAGAGCTATGGAAATCATGATAGCAAGTATATATGGATCGTAAAATTTGAAGCATGCTCCTTCCTCCTCTTTCATATTTCCTCTTGCAAGTTTTAAGTATCTAGTTTATTTTTGGGCTGAATGGCCGAGGCCCAAATATATCGGTATGGGCCCATAAGAGCTATGGAAATCATGATAGCAAGTATATATGGATCGTAAAATTTGAAGCATGCTCCTTCCTCCTCTTTCATATTTCCTCTTGCAAGTTTTAAGTATCTAGTTTATTTTTGGGCTGAATGGCCGAGGCCCAAATATATCGGTATGGGCCCATAAGAGCTATGGAAATCATGACAGCAAGTATATATGGATCGTAAAATTTGAAGCATGCTTCTTCCTCCTCTTTCATATTTCCTCTTGCAAGTTTTAAGTATCTAGTTTATTTTTGGGCTGAATGGACGAGGCCCAAATATATCGGTATGGGCCAATAAGAGCTATGGAAATCATGACAGCAAGTGTATATGGATTGTAAAATTTGAAGCATGCTTCTTCCTCCTCTTTCATATTTCCTCTTGGGATTGTAAAAATTGGTTTTGGATCTGTGAATATATGGACAATTAGGTCATTGTGTCACTAGTCTATTTTTGGGCCCGAGGCCCAATAGCTTAAATGAAAAGGGATCATTGTTACCATCAATTGAGGTCCACTGTTGTCACTTTTAAATATAGATGGCATCAATTCCATCATCCTATTGATAAATTAAAACCCAAATCTTTTTATTAGAGAATATAAAAAAATAAATTTAGAAGGGGCCACGTGAACTATGAAAATCATGACAGTAGACAAACTGCCAAACAACTTGGCGACCACATGTGATATATCATCTCTGGAAATAAATCTGCTGCGATCTGATGTTTTGAAACATTATTTCTATAATTTCTGTTTTTTCAAATTCAGCGTCTAACATTTTCTGTGCACGTATCTCGAAACAGTTGATTTTCTATGTACGAATCTCAAAACAATTAAACATTTAGATTTGAAAAGGCAGAAATTTTAGAGTACTGTTCATAGGTTAACAATCACAGCAAATTCAGAGCCATCATCTCTTTCTAGCCATTTATTTGTATCAAGGTTTTAAACAGTTAGCTATAGCAGCATTATAGTTTTTTTTCATATCTTAAAAGATATAGTATTATTAGTTATTTTCAGCACTACATTATAGTTTTTTTTCATATCTTAAAAGATATAGTATTATTAGTTATTTTCAGCACTACAGTTAACTATACCATTTTTTTTAATATTTCTGCAGTGATACAATAATCGCTATTTAGAACCTTAATTCCATACCCAAGTTTATTTAAGAAAGAGAAAAATATAAAAAAAAAAAAACGTTAGCAATCTTCAACAAATCAACGGTAGGTAAGTTTCTTTTTCTTATTAAACTGTGTAAAATAGCCTAGTATCATTTTTTCTGTTCATTTGTGTGCGTAAACATTGTTATGTGTTATGTTTATATTTCTGAAATTCTGTTAACAATTATAGCCCGAGTAAATCCGTCTCATACGATTAGGAATTAAAACATCGCCTTTCTATTTTTGATACTTTGAATTACATCTATAGTTGATATTGGTAAACTATTTTCAATTATATTTTCAAATGCCTTCTAATAAATAAAAAATAGTAATTTAATAATTATCAGAAAATTGAACGGCATATATAGATATTGTTTCAAAATTTAGACTGTTGGGTTTATTCACATAATTAATTAAAAATATCATGTTGCTCTGTTTTTAGGGTTTGGTATAGACCTACAGGATATACAGTGGTACAGTGTAGTTTTGAGGATTTTGTGCCTTAGGTTTTAACTTTAAAATAATGGATGATCCTGCTGAGGTTGACTCTGAATTCTGGTATTTTGTAATTGGTTCTAGTTTTTTTTTGGCATTTTGTACCATTCTCTGTGCTTGATGCGCATGTGATACCTCTGATCATGGTGGCAAATGAATAGTTTAGATTCGGTTCAATAGAGTAAAAAAATTTGTAATTTAAGAATAATTCAGATATAATTTAGAAATAATTCAGTACCACAAGGAAGAAAAAATAAAAACCCAATTATTTTTCACGTTTTATTCATGAATAAAATGTATAATACATTTTATTGCGTTTTATTCGGTGTTCGATTCGAAAATGTCAAAACAAACGAATTAAACGCAAGTTGTGTTACTATGCCTCTGATAACGTGAAAAGTACTGTTTTGTAAAATGCTTTTTGTTTCGGTTTAATAATTTCGGATGTTTTTCGGTTTAACATTTGACATGCATGGATTAGATGAAAATTTGATGGATTTAAATTATAATTCTAACTAGATGTTCTGCGGACCCATACTGGCCCCCCCCCCCTCCCGGATTTTGCGTTTTAGTATAAGTCGGGATGTTTCGATCGACTCTGCCCCTTCCTGAAAAAAATTTGCCCCCCCTGAATGTTTAATTTGTAGTTTGGGTTAAAGTTAAAGTAATTTTTTTCAATAATGATTAATAATTAGAATTATAGATAAAAATATCAGAAATGACACACCAGAGCATTGAAAAGTATAAATTAAAATATTATTTTTTATTAAGTACTTAATTAGTTAATGAATTTGAAACCAATTAGCTATTTAAATCCGAATCAATATTTTTTTGCCTTTCTGAGAAAAACTATGAGTCCGCCCATGAAAATATGAACACAGAATCCAATTTAATTTATCTTTTTTGAGTCTCTCCCTCCATTGCCTCCACCCAAAAGAGAAAGCTCTCTCTTCTGATCTTTTTTACCTTTTTGTTTTTTTGGCCAATCTCTCTCTCTCTCTCTCTCTCTGCTCCTCTCATTTTACACAACAAAAGTGAAAGAAATAGGTTTTCTATATATACCTTATTTAAACAATCCTTGTGGGACTAACTGTCTGGACAGAGTAGGACATCAACATTTTTTTTTTAACAAATTACAACAAAACTTTAATTAATCTCACAATATAACCAAATACTCATTTCAACACATTCTCACAATCAATATGATTTGTATCTGTATCAATGGATTTCCACCTTTTCAATAAATAAAGTTTAATTCCCATGAAATTAATCTCATCGCATGTAATTCTGTAACAAACAAACATACGCTAATTGTAATTAGAAAGTTTGTTCAATGCAAATAGCTATTGAGAAATGCTCCATAAGGCCATGTAAAAGTGCATTAATTAAATTACATTCCAACGTTACCAACAGTACAACAGTGTTGAGAATAGGCACTCGCCTGCATTCATCAAATGATGAAACACTGTTGATTCAATGTATCCAAACAAAACTGCTGCTACAAATTAAAATTGATGCTATATATAGTAATTAGGTAATTCACATCCCCTCAGGGTACCTGGCTGAGTACAATTCCTCCTAACTTGGCACGAATCTTAAAGCGCATGTAATACTGGCTTCTGTGCCATTCGAATAGACACCGGCTGAGGCTGAGAGTAAATCTTGGCCGTCCGTTTCAATTGTCCTGAGTCAGGTACTTGGGAGGATACAAATATGTAATTAGGGATGATAAAAAAAACTCGTAGCTCGTGGCTGATCGTGATTCACATTTGATTTGTTCGCTAACAGCTTGTTCGTTACTGAACCGAATTGTTAACAAGCCAGGTCATTAGTGGCTTGGTCCAGATTAAACGAGTTCAATGCAATATGGCGTCTCGCTTGATCGCCAGCTTGCAAGTTAGCTCGACCAGGTATGAATTTGTATAAATTTTTGTGCGTTTTATGCTGTCTAGCTCGGTCTAAAAAATTGTATAATATATTTTCTTTGTAAAACAAGATCTAGTTAGATTCAGTGAACCAGTTTGATCCAAATCACGAGCTGGCTCGTGATGATTACAATTTGAGATTTCATCTTGGACCTCTAAAATTAGCTCAGTCCAACTCGCTCAGTTGCTATTTAATATTGCCTATCCTAATAGTAATCTCTAAAAAAGCACACTATTATTAATTAATTACAATTTCCTACAAATTTAATTATAGATTAAGAGTATATTCTTAAATTAAAACAAACGGCGATTTGTTTTTATCCTCTTTATGAAATGCGATTCATTTAATGAAGCTTAGCTATCTGATGGGTCCAGTAAAAACATTCTGAGAAAAGGTAATTAATGCAGAACGGGTAGGTGCATGTTTGGGTGAAAACGGAGCATATAACAGTAAAATCATATCTGTATCTTTTTTTTTTTTCATTTTTTAAATATAAATATAGAACAGATATCAGACAAATACAGATACAGATACAGATACGAGTCCGAATCAGATTGGATATTAGTGAATAACATAATACAATTATAACAGTGAATAACATACTTTTTTCATAATATATATTAAAAATATATGATATATGTTTATTATTTGAATACAGATAATTAAAACGTAAAATCATATCAGTATTTTTATCTACACAGGTATTCATATATCAAATTTTTTAAATAAAAATCGAATACGAATTATACACACCGTTTGTCATCCCTGATTAGGTGAGACTTGGTTTTACGGTTTTACCATTGGCAAATTAAAGAATGAAATGAAAGCGATAGATATTTATAATTGTAAGATGAGAGATTGGTGAAATGTAGCAGTTGGAGACTTGTTAGAGAGAGAGAGAGAGAGATGACAAGCGCAAGAGTTTGTGATTGGATTCTGCTGACGTCATCATTCATGAAAATAAAGCAGAGGGCTGTTTCTGTGTGCGTCCGGTCTACGCCACAATTTTCCATGCTCCTACTCTACAATTTTTCCTACAATTCTATATTAATTATTAGAGTAGAATTAGGGTGTTTTTAAACTCACTGGGTCTGTTCGGCAGGCCATTTGGAATGAATATGGGCACGGAAATTGAACTAAAATTGCTGTTTATGTGGAAAAAAAATAGTTGAACTGAATTTTTTTCCCGCAGGAACAGTGGTGCAGCCGAACATGCCCTAATTCTTTGATGAGTTTAACTTCAAGATATATTATAATTATTTTCAATGACGAATTTAAATTATTGTAATTGATCTACTTCACCAATGATGTGTTTACATATTAAATTTATAAAATTTTGAAATTAATTTATTATGAAGTCAAGCGAAGAAAGATTTATAAATTAATTTTAATATTGTTTTTACTATTTGACTGTATACTAAATTAATTCAAAACTTTATAAATTTGATAGGTAAACATATCATGGGTGAAGTATATCAGTTTCAATAGTTTGAATTTGTTATTTAATATTTATATTATCTAATATCTATATTATTAAGTTATAAATTTATAAGTGAAGATTTTCAAAATAATTAATTTAATATCTATATTATTAATGACATTTGCCAATAATATTCGTATTAATTATTCATGAAGTTACTAACAATTTTGTTTTTTTAATACCAGTAATTCGGTATATTAAGCTCCGCCCATTTTAATTTAGGAATATTTTTCTATTTATCTTAAGAGACTTTAATTTATTTTATTGACCTCTCAATTCTCGCAATTCTTTCTTATTATTCCTTATCTAATTAGTATCATGTTAATCTCATGTTATGATTGTATCATTCTATCTTCATGTTATGAAGAGTTCATCGTTATTCGCTATTAATGTTAAAATTAATCATTTTCATTTTTTGATTTTTTTTTCTTGTTTAATCTGACTTTTTTTTGGCGCGCAGTTTATCTTTAAACATTTAAAAACAATCAAAATATATATTTTAGAGTTCTAACATTTATAAAATAAATAAAATGGATCCTTTGCATTAACAATAGAAATAAAAAGGCGACATTCACTGCTTGAGAGGGAAAAGGCGATCTAAGGCGATCAAGAAATGAAAAACAACTATGGATATCTCTATTACTCATGTTTTCTTTTGATGGGTGTCGGACTGAAGTAACGAATTAGTGCGGGTGCATTCTCCTCTTCGGTGACGAAAAGGCGAGTGGTCTCCCGTCTATGTACAGTAGATATACCTTATGTTTTTATTTTGATTCTTGTGTGTTATTTTATGCTGCTTTCTGCCTCTTCCTCTGCCCTTCTTCTTCTCTTTTTGTTTAGATGTGATTGTTCTGGTCTTGTTGATTTATTTTCCAGTTTGGTCTGTTTGATTCAGTTCCTTCTCAGCTGATGAGTGTCTGTCTTGGTCTGGTCGATTCAGTTCTCGCCCTGGTTTTGATTTAGTGCCTTCTCGACTGTGATATGCGTACATCGAAAATCATCACTAGACTCCTATTACTCTAATTAAGTAAAAACGATCAAATTTGCGTTCACAGGAGGCACATATCTTGTGCGTTTTTAGTTTTATTTAGCTGTATATTTTTATAGACACCCAAATCTTATGTTAACAACTACTTTATAACTTTTTCTATCAATATAATTAGTTACTGATTTTCAATAAAAATAAAATAAAATAAATAAAATGAAACTTTGAAAGGTCATTGTTATGATTCTAGAGGAATTATTTAATTGCAAAAGCATTGTGATTTGATTTTGCACGGGCTTGATGTCAAATCACAAGCTTACAAGTCAAAACTTGAAAGAGAGAGAGGTTGACGCCATTATTCTTTGCTTGCTTCAGGGAGAAACTGCAGACACTATGGGTCCCACTGAAAACATGTAGGTCCCAGTGGCAGATGAACAATTGAATGGAATTCAGATGTGTTCAAAGGCTTTGCATCTTTTGTTTTATTATGTTTAGGTCAGCTATCAGCTAACAGCTATGCTAATTTTTGGAAGTTCAATTTTTGAAATGGCAGTGCTTCTTTTGTGTGGTTTTTGCCTGATCAAGTTGACAAGAAACAAGAAACAATAAATAAATAAATAAATAATAAAAGAAAATTGTTTTTGGTAAAACAAGAAACTAATAATTAATACTCCAACTACCAATGTGGTTAATAGTCTGATATATTAAGAGGAGTTGATTTGAATTTAATCAAATATATTGTTGAAGTGAAGTTACGAGTCCGGCTAGTGTGACATTAGTGTCATTTCAGCCTATATAAGATCAATTTTAAAATCCATTGAATTGATTTAAAACGGTGAATCCAAACTGTTCAAACCGATTTACATCATTAATTAGTTGTGCATTTACGTGCAAAATTTATAATTTTTGGAATTTATTTAGTATTAAGTTAAGCGGTCGGATTTGAGACTTTTGAGTTAATTTTAATGTATTCAGTTCTGAATATTTTTTACCGCTTGACTTGATACTAAAATAACTTGAAAAAAAAAAACTGCATGTAAACACATCACTCATAAAGTAAATTAGTTTGAAATATTTGAATTAGTTGTTTGAAGTTCATCTAATAAAATTTAGAGTTTGTCGCATATGATACTGATGCCATACCAGTCAGACTCTGAAGTTACTCTTTAATAATAGCTTTCTTTAGTAGTATTTTAAGAAATAAATATCCTTTTCTCAATCTTCAAATTTGGTATTATTAAAGAGAGCTCTTAAGTTCACCAAGTTTATTTGTGAACTCAATTCTAAAACCTATCAGATTGACTTCAAATGACGAATCCGAACAGTTAAATCTCTTCTACCTTATGAGTGATGAATCTACATGCAAAAAGTTTAAACTTTCAAATTAATTTAGTATTAAATCAAGCAGTCAAAAATAGAAAGTTTATAAATTAACTTTAATACATTCATTTTTTAGACAACTTTTAACCACTTGACTCTCTATATAATTAACTCAAAATTTTAAAATTTTTCATGTAGATGCATCACTCGTAAAGTATAAGAGTTTCAACTATTTGAATTGGTCATTTAATATCAATCAGATAAATTTTAGAGTTAAGTTCAGAGAGAGACTTGGTGAACTTAAGAGCACCATACTCTATATATCAACGCCTCTTGAATCTATACTGTTTCAAATTTGGCTCGATCCGGTGCTATGGGAGATCCAGAGACAATAGAGAGAGGGAGGGAGGTCCCACAACTCAGTGCAAAAGATGAAGAGAGAGCCCATGCGCCATGCGGGCTGCATTTGCAGAGAAAAGTGAAGAAAGGACGTCCTGAAATTTCGGAAGTGATGTGGGTCCCACAACTCAGTGGCTGGCACCTTGTGCCTCTTGTTATTATTCCTCTAAACTGCAATCCAACATTCATTCTTTGGACAGTTAGATACAGGCCAAACATGTCACTGTTACACTGACATTGGGTCAGGTCAGTCACTTGCTACATGAAATCATGACAAAATAGAAAGAGATATAATACTAATTAAAGGTTATTTTAGACATAACTTGAGTTCTTAATTATGGCCCATTAATATTAGTGTCAGTTGTTTAATCATCTTTAATCTTTATTTAGTTTAGCTTAATAAGAAAGGATGGAATATATATTTGAAAAGTTAGAAATTTTAGAGTACTGTTTACATGTGAAGAATCACAGCAGATTAGGACCCAACATTCATTCATTGGACAGGTAGATACTGGCCAAACCTGTCACTATTACGCTGACATTGGGTCAGGTCAGTGACTCGCTACATGAAATCATGACAAAATAGAAAGAGATATATACTAATTAAAAGTTATTTTAGACATGACTTGAGTGCTTAATTATGTCCCATTAATATCAGTGTCAATTGTTTAATCATATATAATCTTTATTTAGCTTAGCTTAATAAGAAAGGATGGAATATATACTTGAAAGTTAGAAATTAAAGTATTGTTTACAGGTGAAGAATCACAGCAGATTAGGACCCAACATTCATTCATTGGACAGTTAGATACTGGCCAAACCTGTCACTATTACGCTGACATTGGGTCAGGTCAGTGACTCGCTACATGAAATCATGACAAAATAGAAAGAGATATATACTAATTAAAAGTTATTTTAGACATGACTTGAGTGCTTAATTATGTCCCATTAATATCAGTGTCAATTGTTTAATCATATATAATCTTTATTTAGCTTAGCTTAATAAGAAAGGATGGAATATATACTTGAAAGTTAGAAATTAAAGTATTGTTTACAGGTGAAGAATCACAGCAGATTAGGACCCAACATTCATTCATTGGACAGTTAGATACTGGCCAAACCTGTCACTATTACGCTGACATTGGGTCAGGTCAGTGACTCGCTACATGAAATCATGACAAAATAGAAAGAGATATATACTAATTAAAAGTTATTTTAGACATGACTTGAGTGCTTAATTATGGCCCATTAATATAAGTGTCAGTTGTTTAATGATTCCTAATTTTTATTTAGCTTATTAGCTTGATCAGAAAAGATGGAATATATACTTGAAAATTTAAGAATTTTAGAGTACTGTTTACATGTGAAGAATCATAGCAGATTCAGATCCAACATTCATTCATTGGACAGTTAGATACAGGCCAAATTTGTCGCGTCACTGTTAAGTTGACATTGCGGTCATGTCAGTGACTCGCTACATGAAATCATGACAAAATAGGAAGTGCTATAATACTAATTAAAGTATTAAAGGTAATTTTAGACATGACTTGAGTGCTTAATTATGGCCCATTAATATCAGTGTCAGTTGTTTAATCATCTCTAATCTTTATTTAACTTAGCTTGATAAGAAAGGATGGAATATATAGTTGTTCTGGATTCTGAACATACACTCAACTTTACACTGTCTTTACAGATGAGTTGGTGGCCGGGTCCCACATTCCAGGCCGAGATTAGATATATGTGATGACCTAAAGTTACCTGGACATGCATAGACTCTTATAATTATTTCCGTACCTTCTAGGACCCATTAATTTCATCATCATATTCATATTCTTATCTACATGCATCAATGCATGCACTTCAACAATTCATTTACAGATCGATTCATTCGTATATGTTCTCTTAGTAAAAATTATATTAGGCATGGGGGTAGGAGCAAAAACTAGGTGTTGAATCTTGACCTAAGTCAACTTAGCTATATAAATAAATACATGGGCCATCCTTCATCTAGTGCAAGTCAATTTCCTAAATTTAATTAACAACCAACAAGTTCAAAAAGTTTCAAGATATATATCTTAGTTCACATGGTTTCATACTACAAAATGTGAAATGTCTAATGTGGAGAGTATATATATTGATCTACGAACTAGTTTCATACTACGTGTATAAATATATATATAATTTAGAGTAAAATACTATAGTATTGTAAATTTATACGATTGATTCTCAATGTGTGTTTGACTCTCATATATAGTTCGAAAGTATAATTCTGCTGTTGATTGTACATCTTGATTTTTTATTCTTCCATCAAATATCACAAAAAGAAAGCAACAATTTCGTTTTCCTTTCTCTTGTAAATCACATCCTAGTAACTTTTTTTTTTTCTCTTTTTTTAATGATATTAATTATTTTATGCTCTACGCCTTCTAGACTAAAAAAATAATAAGATATTGCATTGGGAAACATGCATGTGTGGAACAAAATACAATTCGTATTCTTTGTATGTGTTGGAGGGAAATAAATCTGCTGCTATTTGAAATTTTGGAACAATAATTTTGAAATTTTTGTTTTTTTTTTTCAAATTCAGCCGTCTAATATGTTAGTGCACGAATTTCGAAATAATTTAACAGTTGAATTTGAAGAAGCAAAGATATTAGAGTATTGTTCATAGGTGAAGGATCGTAGCAGATTCGAATCCGTTTTGGAGGTATATGATGGACAAAAAACATAGTGTATGAGATCTAAAGTTAAAAGTTTCTGTCAATTCTCATGGATTTGATATATACGTATCATAGAAAGAAAAGTTGATTGAGTGTATACAAAAGACGAAAAAATAACTTTTAGAATTTGCATCAAACAATCAGAATTCAAAAATATCTTTTATTCTGTTATCTGTCCTCCACATGAATGCATGCTTCATCTCTAATATATACAACTTATAATAAAGATCATATTGAAGTATATATATAAAACAACTTATATATATATATATATTAGATTAACGAAATATAAATTTACTAACCTCATGATAATTAAGGGATAAATTAATATGAAAAGTAACGGTATACGTTGTTTTTTTTTTTATTAATTTATACAGAGGACTGCAATAGAGCTCCAAACAGTAGTTATGTACATAATATTAAATTTGTCTTGCATGAATAAAATAAAAAAAAACCTGTCAAAATATGTATCCGAAGGTATGAAATCACATACAATTAACAATACTATAAAAATGACCAACAAATTATTATTATGTTCGGTATATATATGTAGGAGCAAAAGTAAAATATTGAGATTAATTGGAGACTAAATAAGATGATGTAGTTTAATTTTTTTTTTATGATACTTATAAAAATTATAAAATATATAAGACAAAGCTACAAAATTTTAATTTAGGGGGTACTAAGCTAGTAGGGGTATAAACATTTTGGATATTATTTGTCCGAATCTGAATCTGAATCTGTATTCGAAAATTAGATATTAATATGGTTTTAAATTTTAATTATTCATATCTGAATAGTAGATATATGATATAATTTAATATATATTATGAAAAAATTATGTTATTCACCGTTATAATTTGATAAATATTATGAACTTGAATATTTTTTAATAAATATTAAAAAACAGATATCAAATTCATATCCGTTCAACATTCAATTCGCATCCATTTAATATTCAATCCATATTCATAATCTAAAAAATCAAAAATAAAAAAAACATATAAAATTTTAGCACTATCCGATCCGTTTGCACCTACTAAGCCACCTCTAATCACTAATGCGTACCGTTAAGAGACGTGTATGAATGAAAAGATGGAGATATTTGTTCAAGGTGGAATATAGCACCATAATCTTTTTCAAAATTAAAAACTCAAGCTAGTCGTAATATTTTAGATTTACATGATCCGAAATTAACTATAATTTTAAAAGAAACAATTTCTAGTGTAGTAACAAATTTAAGCACCTTTTATGCAAAATGTCACAAATAAAATTCGATTAGAAATTTGTTAATAAATTTTAGATTAAAAAAACTTAGTTCTATTTTTGTATTCAGAAAACTCTAATTTTTCAACATTGATTCCTTTAAAAATTTGTTCAGGACCGATATACAATTGAGTTAGGGCTGTTAATGAATCGAGTTTGAGCGAGTTAGGGTATGCTCATGCTCAGTTCATTAATTTAATGAGGGAGTCAACTCGAGTTGGGAATGTAATAGCGAGTTGAAAACTCAACTTGTTACCAAGTTGACTCGTAACTCGTTAAGTAACTTGTTAAGACCAATTAATATTTGTATTTTAAGCAATTTGAATTTTTTAAAGTCTAAACAATACATAATAAAAAATAAATTTAACAAATTTAATCAAAATCAAAAACATATAAAGGTGTCTCACTGACATTGGTCGGAATTTGCAATTTTGACTTGGGTTCGGATCCGAATGAGATTGAATGTGACTCAACTGTATGTAACTCGAGTTGAGGTATGCTCATGCACAGTTCATTAAGTTAACGACTCAGCCAACTCGAATCTATTCCAACTCGAGTTGATATTGAACAAGTTATTAAAAAACAAATTATGAACAAATTACGAGTTATAAACTATTTTCTCAACCCTAAATTGAGTCATGAATGATGCATACATAAACGGGATTCAAATCGGCTGAAATCTGAGATGAATGAACAGTGTTCCTAAAATCACTGCAATCTGAATCCAGCCGTTGAACTGTTCCGAAATGCATGCATGAAAAAACCAATTGTTCTGAGATGCATACACTGACAAAGTTGAACGGCTAGAACCTCAGATTTCAGCCGATTTAAATTTATATGGCAATTGGCAAACTACGGCGTCTTTTATTGACAAAGCAATTTATTTAGGGATCGATAGAGAAATTTGAAAACGTGATCGATGGTGGTAGCTTGTGCGAATAAACGACGAGAGGAATATATGATGGTACATATGTCAAAGGTCATCATGAGATTTTGGAATTTTTTATATACTGCTTTTACTACAAACAATCTTCTCCTGATTCTTGATAGCGAAAGTTGTATTAATTTCTAATTAATTAAAATCCCAATCTTTCAAAGTTCTGAGGTCCAATCGAGCGTGCTCTAAGAACTTTATATATATATATATGTGTATAAACGTCTTGCAAATATTATTGAGTAGGCTAAAATGCACCACTAATTTTGTATTTCAATCATGCTTTAAATTATTTTCTCAGTTTCAATATTTGAACAGTAAATTTAAACCGCTCAATATGATTTTTATATTAAAATATACATGAAGACCAAATTTTATATTTTTTAGAATATTTTTACTATTTATTAGATAGATACAAAATTACTCTTGTGGATTGTCTAGAATCTTATAAAAAAACAGTAATTTTGTACCTATCTAAAAAATAGTAAATAAATTCTAAAAAAATTAAAATTTGGTGTCCAAACATATTTTAATATAAAATTAATGTTGAACGATTCGAATCGACTGTTCGAACTTTGAAAACAGATGATGTAGAGCATGATTGGAACATAAAACTAAAGTGCATTTTAATCCTACTGATATTAATAATACTTTTCTATACGCAAGTGAACATGCACTTAATTTTTTCTTTTTCCTTCTACAATTAACCCACTTTGCAAACGATCAGGTTGAAATTTTAGAAGGAAACATAAACTTAATTTTTTTTTAAATTGCAAGGATATTTTTTTTATAAATTTATTAAAAAAATATGGTAAAAGTAAATTAGGAGAGTTAAAATGCACTATTGGTTTTGTGACCTGACCATACCCCACATCTTTATCTCTGTTTTTAAAGTTCAAACAGTTGATCTGAACTGCTCAACATGTTCTACATATTAAAATGTGCTTAGTAGCCAAATTTTACATCTTTTTTGAAATTTTTTACTATTTTTTTAGATAGGTACAAAATCATTACTTGTGAACCATTCAAAAACAATAATTTTATACCTATCTAAAAAAATAGTAAAAAAATTCTAAAAAAAAAAGGGGTCTCTAAATTCATTTTAATATGGATATCATGTTGAGCGGTTTGAATTTGAACTTTGAAAATAAAGATAGAAATGTGGAATATGGTTGGAACACAAAACCAATAATGCATTTTAAACGCTACTCAAAGTAAATATATATACTTTGACAATCTTTTTAGTTATTTAAAGAAAGTGCCACTCCTAACCATACTTTTTGGCTTCTTCTGCCAATCCATATATAAAATTGGGAACATGGTCTTTTATATTTCTTAATTTTCGTTTTATTGCAAGATACAAAAAATAAAATATGCAATATGCAATATATACATGTCGCAAAAATAAAGAAATGGGTGACAGTTTTATTATTTCCTTGATCAACCCAAATTTCCACAAGCTCACCCATATAATGGGCTCTTTGAGAGCATGTTAGCTGACTATGCTGAAATTGAATAGTGAGTTTAAGCAGATTATTATTATTATTATTTTTTCTTATTGAAGCAAAAGACCCTTATTTTTAAAATATAGTAGAAAATATTAACTGAATTTAAATATGTGTCTCTCAAAGGAAAGACAAGAACAATCACTACAAAGATCAATTTCTCTGTTTCACTGTTTTAAGAGTCTATATCAATCTAACTAGACATATATATAAATCACTTAAAAATGATCCAGATTTCTAGGAAACAACATCACCAATTGACTTCATCTGCATAATTCCAACAAATTTAAGTAAAATTTATTTTGAACAATTGGCATTACAGCAAGTGCATACTAATTTCAAACAAATTACAATTGTTGACGTAGTACTTAAAAATAGTTATTATATTATTATGGAATCAATTACTAATTTAATTTACAAGTTTGATTTATTTAACAATCTTGCTAAAAATCAACACCCCAGTAGATTGAAAGATGTGTGTATATATATATATATATATTGCAAAAGTGAAATTCCACCTGTTTCATTACGAAACATAGTCTAACAAAATAGTGCATAGCACTAAATATCCAAATATACCAAACTAGTGGAACAACCTCCAACTAGCACCAAAATCAACAAAACAAAGTAGCAAAAGAAAATCCACTAATATCAATCACTAATAGCAATAACACTAGTACAAGAAGTGGAACTGGTATCAACCAAAGACCAATCAGGAAACAGCAAACTGGCTGCCTTATCAATAGCATCAGAAAGATCTAGATCATCCGACCTGTCGAACTCAAAAGTAGAGTCCACGCCGGAATTCACACTGATCTGCGAGTCCATGCCGGAGAGAACCATCAAGGAGCTTGTCTGAGTTAAATGAGAAACATCGAAAAACATAATAAATGATAATTTAAAATATGAGTTATCTAAACGAGTCTTACACCAAAATAAAGTCAAAACAATTTAATATATATAATTAATTAAATAATTTAATATATATTATTTGCAATTTTTTTTGCATTATTTAACAATCTCCTGAATTTCTTTCATATGCTTTTTACGGGATCGAACATGCGTCTCTCGGTAGAGAAACGGAACTCACACCACTGCACTAAATCCGTAGTTCATAAAATTGTATATAAAATTAATGTTAATTTTACTGACGAAGAAGAAATTATTTTTCAGTCAAAGTTGTGTAAATAAAAAAAGGGTTAAGAACAAATTAAAAAATAAAAACGCGTCAAAGAATGTCTTTTTTGTGTACAACGTCAAACTCAAAATTATATACAACAATTAACGTAAGTGATAATGTTTTACAAATTTGTTTGTGTATTAGTATATATCACAATCAGCATTAGTATCACACATATTATAATATGTGCAATATTGTCTCTCTCTCTCTCTCTCTCTCTTCTCTCCACCCCCTCTCTCTATGAAAGGCAACACTACAAACTCTTGTCCCATTCCACTTCCAATTGTCCACTTCTCTCAAGAGAACAACTACTGAAACTGTGATCATCTCTCTAAGAGTTCAATTCAAACGCATAATCCATCCCTCAAATCCAAAGAAGACATCTTTCAATGGATGCTGCTCGTTGGTCTCAGGTAATTATAATTCTAAAACCCTAATCTAAGATCTAATATAGGGTAGATTTGATTTGATTTGATTAGGGTAATTAGAGTTTAATTTGTTGATGTGATATCCATGAATTTCATGGTTGAGTCCCTTGATTAATTAGTTGTAACAAATAGAGTGCTTTTAATTGCTATCCTTTTAATGAAGATCTCATCTATCAACTCCCCTTCTCTCTCTCTTTCTCTCTTCACTGCTTTTGAGATTGTGTGTGCACAACAAAGTAGCATTTGTAAAAGCTTTGCTTTTTTTTTCAGGAGATATCTTAAAAGACTTAAATTGTAGTCATGCTTTTCCTCTCTTTTTCTTTTTGCACTTTATAAAGTTTGATCTGCCATGTATGCCTTTTAAGTTTTAATTCTTTTACTTTTTTATAACAGCATGCATACACTTTTTTTTTTTTTTTTTCTCTTTGTTTCAGAGTCAGGAGATGACAAGCTCAAGTACCCCTATTCCAAATCAAACCTCTACTGCTTCTCTTAATACCAATGCAACTCCAAATCAAGCAACTCCTCCAAACCCTAGGCCACAGTTAGTTGAAAGGAGAAGTAGACCCCATCAGAGAGGAGATCAACCCTTAAATTGCCCAAGGTGCAACTCAACCAATACCAAGTTTTGTTACTACAATAACTACAGTTTAACTCAACCTCGGTATTTCTGTAAGGCGTGTCGCCGGTATTGGACCGAAGGTGGGTCCCTTCGTAACGTACCGGTTGGAGGCGGTTCACGCAAGAACAAGAAACCATCTTCTTCATCTTCCTCTTTTAGCCATCCTGGTTCAAGTTCTAACCCCACTAACAAGCTTCCATCTGGTTTGAACCTTGGTTTCAATACTTTTCCAAACCTAGAGAGCAACAGTAATGTCGCTGCTACAAGTACCAGTAATACAAATAGCAGTGGTGTTTTCGGATCGTATGCACCGATGTCGGTTCCAGAGTTTGGTACTGGTTTTGGGTTGCAAGATCTGAGACCAACCATTTTAGGGTTTCCATTGGATGGAAGTGGAGCTGTTGGAGGTGGAGTCGGTGCACCTGGAGTCGGTAATGTTTATGGAAACATGCATCAAGTGCATGATAGCGGTAGGATGTTGTTTCCTTTCGAGGATTTGAAGCCGATGGGGGGATCAACAGGAGAAGGCGATCAATTTGATCAAAATAGAGGACAATCAGGAGACGCGAATCAGTCTCATCAGCAGGGGTTTTGGAATAGCATGATGGGTGGTGGCAGTGGTGTTTCTGGTACCGGTGCTGGTACGGGTGGAAATGGTTCATGGTGAGCTAGATTATTGAAGAAAAGATTTCAACTGATCATGAAGAATTGGAGTTTGTTAATTAATCTTCCATTTTGATGTGCTTGCTAGCAATTGTGGTATGGAGATCATAACTTTAATTTGATTTGGGTTTGTTCAGACTAACAAGAGATAGATCACACATATGCATCATACAACGAGTTCTTTAATTAATTATCATTCTGCTTTCTGCTCCCATTATTTCTTACAATTAGGGTTTTTTTTTTCTATAACAATTTGTTTCTTTTGTTTTTTCCATTTTTTTTCATGATCACAGCATACATAAATACATGCATATATATACATATGAAGCTTCATTTTGGTTGGGCTTCAACAATTTGATATATATATATTTTTTAACCCTAGCTAGCTATAGGTGTAGTGCATTTTTTAGTCATTTAAGGAAACACCATGAAGAAAAAGTGAACAAGAATTTTGATGAATTAATGGTGTGGTGGTTTAACTGTGCTGTTTTGATATATTGACCTTTTACTGTAGTGGAGAAAATTCCAAAGGTTTTTCATGTAATTGCCTTATTTTATTTTATATTTCATAGGTAAATTTATGTGTCGTTTTCTCTTGCTTTGTTTGTTTATAGAGAGGTGAGAATGTCAGGTCTCATCATCCAACCAAGATTCTTGCCTATAGATATATGACTCATGAAACCACTAACTAAACAAAAGAAAAGAAAAGAAAAAGAGTGATAGATAGAAAATTAGCAAGGAGAGAGAGTTGGAAGTGAGATACAAGTAGGTAGCACCGCACTAAATCCATCTAGAGTCTAGACTTCCCTGGTCTCTCTCTATTTTTCTTTTATATATATATATATATATAATTATTTTCCCATGTGGAAATCCCATTTCGATCTCAAGTAGGGTCAAACTGGAAAATGGTATTGCAACATCCATCACACTTTATTTCTATTTTAATAGAAAGGTGTATTAGCATGTAATGTAAATTGCTATATATAACATGTTGATGGTTTTCCAATAATCATTCTTTTCATACTTCATTATGCATTATACTTTATATTTTTGTTTTTAAAGTCTAAACTGTCAATCCAAACCACTCAATATGATATCAATATTAAAATACATTTGAAGACCAAATTTTATAATTTTTGGACAAAATTAATTTACTATATTTTTAGATATGTAGAAAATCACTATTTTTGAATGGTAAAAAAAAAACAATGATTTTGTACCTATCATTAAAAATAGTAAATAATTTATGGAAACTATAAAATTTCACTACCAATTATATTTTAATATGAATATCATGTTAAGCTGTTCAGATTAACAATCTGCACTTTAAAAATGACGATATAAAATATGAAATATGACTATATATATAAAAGGTATGAGGTATTGAAACTCATGTACTATATATACACATCACACGACATATATATATCCACTTAATTATATAATTATATGTATCAGAAGCAGTGTTGTAAAATGCGGTTCATGCGGCCACATATGCGTATGCAGTCCGATTCTGTATAAAAATTTCCATGCAGTATCAAATATGCGGTTTTGCATATGCGGCTGCATATTGGGCCGCATATGTCCACATATTAGTCTGCATATGTACGCATATTGGTCCGCATATGTGCGAATTTATTGTTTGAATGATTTTAATGAGAATATATTGCATTGTTTGAGTGGAAATAAATTAATATATAGTTTAAAATTAATATATATAAGTCCGCATGAAATTCTGCATATGCGGCCGCATACCACATATGCGGTATGCAATGGCCTTCCGTATGCATGAACAAAACCGCATTTTACAACATTGATCAGAAGGTAGCAGATCAATTGTTATATTATATTAATTGGTATGGGCACAGCTTTGTTATATATGTGTGTGTTTAGTATTATAAGTTGTGTATATATAATAATTAATAAATGACATTGTTTGATTTGTGACTTGTCGATTTGGAAAGTTGTCTTGCACGGTTGCAACAGCACCAATTAATGGCCCATGCATTCAAATTAATCAAAGGAGTATATATGCTTTTATTTCGGTGAATAGATATAAATGAGTTAATATAATTTGTTTTGCTGTGTGTTGTATCATACGCTCTTTTGCCTTTCCAGCTATACAGTCATAAGGAGATAAATATAAGAAACAAAGAAGAAATTAAAACCGGACATCAATTTCACCTGCCTCAACCGAAAGTTCTCCCACCTAATGATTCTCTGGCCC
>CAXKVW010001183.1:0-40671 GCA_964058825.1 Carex arenaria | reverse complement strand
CAAGCACCATTTGACAATTATTTTTTTACCCAAGGACGTCGTAGCGAGATGATAATTTGTTGGTTTTGTCCGCTTTTATTTATGTTTCGATTTTTGTTTGTCTTGCATGTTTAATCTTTTGAATCTTCCAATCATAGTGGTATTTTCTTTCAATATAACTTTCCTGCATGAATAGAAAAAAAATTCAGACTTAACCTCTAATGAGGAGGATATATTATCAGATGGCCCAAATAGATAAAATCCAATCTTTCTTATTCCTATGTATATGGAAATTTTAGAAGGGTGCGTTATGTGTATATATCTCTGATAGTGAGATATATATATATGAGTAGAACTAGGGTGCTCCTAAGTTCACCTAACCTCTTGTGAACTTGACTCTAAAATATATCGAATCGACTTTAAACGATAAATCCAAACTGTTGAAACCTTTCTACCTAATGAGTGATGCGTCTACATGTGAAAATTTTAAAGTTTCGAATTAATTTAATATATAGTCAAGTGGTCAAAAGTTTAAGGTTTATAAATTAATTTTAATACATTCATTTTTTGGACTCCTTTGACCACTTGACTCTATATTAAATTAATTTGAAACTTTAAAATTTTCACATGTAGATGCATCAATCATTTGGTAGAAGGATTTCAACGGTTTGGATTCATCATTTAAAGTCGATTCGATATATTTAGAGTCAAGTTCACAAGAGGTTAGGTGAACTTAGGAGCACCCTAGTTCTACTATATATATATATATGAGTAAATATAGGGTGTGACGTGCTCACTAAGAGGGTTTGGTAAGCACAACTCCAAAAATATATCGGATCGGCTTCAAATGACGAGTCCAAACTGTTGAAATCCATGTACTTCGTGAGTGATGCATGTACATGCAAAATTTTGAAAGTTTCGAATTAATTTGCTACAAAATCAAGTGGTCAAAGAAATGATGAAAAATGAATATATAAAACAACTTATAAAATAACTTATTAAAAGATTCATTACTTTGACCGCTTGACCTTGCAGCAAATGAATTCGAAACTTCCAAAATTTTGCATGTACATGCATCACTCACGAAGTTCATGGATTTGAACGGTTTGGATTCATCATTTGAAGTCAATCCGATGTATTTATGGAGTTGTGCTCACCAAACCCTCTTGGTGAGCACGTCACACCCTAGATTTACTATATATATATATATATATATATATATATATATATAGAGGTTGGCTAATATACAATTGATTGTTCCTGAGCTCCCGTGCAACTAAGTCGTTTTTCGATTTTCAAAGTCCAAATAGTCGATCCAAACAGTTAGATGTGATCTCTATATTAAAATGTGCCTGGAGACCAAATTTTACATTTTTTGGAATTTATTTACTATTTATTAAGCCACTTTGAAAATCGCTGATCAAACGGTGACTTCTATTTTTACTGTTTGGTTAAGCCACCGTTGGATTAGCGATTTTCAAAGTGCCTTAATAAATAGTAAAATTTTTTCAAAAAATGTAAAATTTGGTCTCTAAGTACAATTTAATATAGAGATCACATCTAACAGTTTAGATCGACTGTTTGGACTTTGAAAATTGGAAAACGACTTGGTTGCATGGGAGCTCAGGAACAATCGATTGTATATTAGCCAACCTCTATATATATATATATATATAGGAGTTAGCTACGGTGCTACGCGTTACATAGAGGTCCTCCGTGCTACGGCTCAATATTTGAGTTTTCAAAATGCTAACGGTTAATCTGAATCGTTCAACATGATCTCCATATGAATATGTACTTGCAAACCAAATTTTACATTTTTAGAATTTTTTTACTATTTTTTTAGATAGTTAGAAAATCACTTGATCTGAATGGTACAGAATTTTCAGATCAAGTGATTTTCTACCTATCTAAATAAATAGTAAAAAAATCTAAAAAATGCAAAATTTGGTTTGCAAGTACATATTATTATGGAGATCATGTTGAACGGTTCGGATCGACTGTTAGAATTTTGAAAACTCAAATATTGAGCCGTTGCACGGAGGCTCTCTATGCAATGCGTAGCATATTAGCAATTATATATATATATGTGTGTGTGTGTGTGTGTGTTGGCTAATATACGATCGATTGTTTCTGAGCTCCCATGCAATCAAGTTGTTTTTCGATTTTCAAAGTCCAAATTGTCGATCTAAATCGTTAGATGTGATCTCTATATTAAAATGTACTTGGAGACCAAATTTTACATTTTTTGGAGTTTTTTTACTATTTATTAAGCCACATTGAAAATCATCGATCCAACGATAGCTTAACCAAACAGTAAAAACAGAAGCCACCGTTGGATCAGCAATTTTCAAAGTGACTTAATAAATAGTAAAATATTCCAATAAATGTAAAATTTGGTCTCCAAGTACATTTGAATATAAAGATCACATCTAACGGTTTAGATCGACCGTTTGGACTTTGAAAATTAAAAATCAACTTGGTTGCACAGGAACTCAGGAACAATCGATAGTATATTAGCAATATAGAGGTTGGCTAATATACAATTGATTGTTCCTGAGGTCCCGTACAACCAAGTCATTTTTCGATTTTCAAAGTCCAAACGGTCGATCTAAACCGTTAGATGTAATCTTTATATTAAAATGTACTTGGAGACCAAATTTTACATTTATTGAATTTTTTTTTGCTATTTATTAAGCCACTTTGAAAATCCCTGATCCAACGGTGGCTTCTAGTTTTACGTTTGGTTAAACCACCGTTGGATCATCATTTTTCAAAGTGGCTTAATAAATAGTAAAAAAATTCAAAAAAATGTAAAATTTGGTCTCCAAGCACATTTTAATATAGAGATCACATCTAGCTGTTTGGATCAATGTTTTGGACTTCGAAAATTGAAAAACGATTTGATTGCATGGAACCTTAGGAACAACTGATTTGATATTAGCCAACCTCTATATATATATATATATATATAGAGAGAGAGAGAGAGAGAGAGGTTGGCTAATATACAATCGATTGTTCTTGAGCTCCTGTGCAACCAAGTCGTTTTTCGATTTTCAAAGTCCAAATAGTTGATCTAAATCGTTAGATGTGATATCTATATTAAAATGTACTTTGATACCAAATTTTACATTTTTTGAATTTTGTTTAATATTTATTAAGCCACATTGAAAATCGCTAATCCAATGGTGGCTTAACCAAACAGTAAAAATAGAAGCCACCGTTGGATCAGCGATTTTCAAAGTGGCTTAATAAATAGTAAAAAATTTCCAAAAAATGTAAAATTTTGTCTCCAAGTACATTTTAATATATATATCACATCTAAAGGTTTAGATCGCCCGTTTTGACTTTGAAAATAAAAAAACGACTTGGTTGCATGGGAGCTTAGGAATAATCGATTGTATATTAGGCAACCTTGTTAGTTTTGTGTTCTAGAAGTTATCTTATGTTGATTACTTTTATATGATATGTTTATGAATTGGATGTTATATGCATTTTGTTCCATAAAATTTATGTTTATCTTTATAACTGTTCAAGAAGATGCTCTTGTTCTTGAACCATAGAACTCTATATGATAACAAACATAAATATCTAAAATGTTCACAAACTTGGTTATTAGCATGGAACACTAATATACCATGATAAGTTTGTCATGTTGATTAAAGTACATTATAGTTCTATAAATATTGATAAAGGCTTATCGTTTAATAACATGAGTATATGAAATATTTCATATATTGAACAGACCTAACAAATGAAAACATTATATGGATTATGTTAGTGTCATTAGTGTTTTCATTGTGTCTCAGAATTCTCAGATATGAGATGTATTTCTTTTTCACATGAGAAGTATATAATGTAATTAATATTAAAAGCTACTTATCATAAGTGGTGATAAAAGTATTAGTTTCTTGTATATAACTTGTGCGGGAGAAAGTCATATGTCAATAGTATCATTGCTCCTCATTAATAATGAGTGATGATATTTTATGGGCCCCTTGGTAAAGTAGAATTATAATGCATGCAATATAACTGAAGTGCAGTTATATATTTATAATTTACTTAAGAGACCAAGAAACGAATATAATACAAAGATGCCACAGTCCTACTTTGTATATTATTCATAATATCATGAGGCAAGAAATAGACACAAGTAATGTTATTTATAACGTTACTTTAAAATGATCGTATATTGTAAAATGATACTTTACATCTATGTAATTTGGGTAACTATAATGTATAGCTAGAATACCGCTTATAGTTTATGGTAATAAAATATTTTATGCCATTACCAACATAACATAGATCCTCCATATAGGTCACACCAATTGAACAAGAAACAAGAAATGATATTTTATTTATATGATATATTATTTCATATGATATGAAATAAAATACATGTGATAAAATGTTAAATATCATGACCACTTAGAATGAGGATAAATTTATGTGAAATGTGCATATATATTATTTGATATAGTGTGGTACATATTATATAGTATAATATATATGGCACATAATTAAATATAATAATGTGAAGAACATTGTTATAACATAAATTTATTAAACCACAAAAGTAATATGAATTGAAGCTTGCACTATAGCGCGTATTGTAGCAGCAGATAGGATTTGGCTCTTTTAATTAAGGAGAGCTATACTAGGAAGGTTATACAATGAAAACCCTAGTATGTTTGTATATAAGGAGAGGTAGAGAAGTTTTCTATTATGCAATAGTGTGAAAATTATTTCCTTCTCTTCCTCTCCCTCCTAGCCGCTGCCTCTCTTCCTCTCATATTATTAGTCTCTCTAATAAATGATCATTAGAAGAATAAGAAGGGTTATTAACTAGGTTCTAAACTTAGATTAGATTAAGATCTCTAGCAATGTCTTTCTAATCTTTGTTTAGTTCAAGGTGAACACTAGGAGGCCATTTCGACAAATGAAGGTATCCAAAAGACCTAGAAGAGAATACGACTTCTCTCTATTTACCAAATTGACATTTGGTAGAGGTATATCCAAATCTCCTTTTAGTATATAGATTTGTGATGAATGAATGAGTAGATTATTATCCATGCATATGAGTTACTTGAATAGAATTAGCATAATAGAGTAGGTCCGTAGATGCTTATAAAAGGGACAATTTTTTTTATTTTTACCGCTTTAACGCATCATGAAATCCTTCAAACCTCTCTCTCTCTCTCTTTATATATATATATATTGACTAACTTGCTTTGGGAATTAAAGAGGGTATTTTACTTTCTGCTTTTCGTTCATATCTTTATTTTCAAAGTTCAAATAGTCAATTTGAAACTTCCAACATGTTCTTCATATTAAAATGTTTTTGGAGACCAAATTTTACATTGTTTGAGAATTTTTTTTCATTTAATGAAAAATTGTGATTTGAAAAAATTCTAAAAAAATTGTAAAAAATTTCCAAAAATGTAAACTTTGGTCTCCAAGCACATTTTAATATGAAAAACATGTTATAAGGTTCAAATGGACTATTTGAATTTTAAAAATAAATATATGAGCGAGAAGTAAAACAACCATCTTTAATTGTCAAAACAAGTTAGCTCATCTCTCTATATATAGTGTCTTGTTGGATGCTAATAATGAAGTCTGATTGAGATGTTTTTTTTTTTTTTCTTTTTGACAAAAGTTGTGGCTCTGGTTATAATCAACCGACTGGAGTTATATAGGCCAGGGCACAGTTATATTTGGCAAATATATATATATGGTGTATGCAAAACACTAATTCAAAAGAATTAAGAGCTCTAGGACGTCCTTGTGAAAATAGACCTAACTAGCTTAATTAATTACCTATTTTAATTTATGCTTAGATAGGATATCTAGACTCCATAGGGAGGGTAGAGAAACTACGACTACTATTAATTGGCTTGGACTTATCTACAATCAAGGATCCAACTCTGCTGCTTTTTTTTTAGAGAAAAGCAGGATTCTGCCTTTTCAATCTCAACCATTCAAAATTTTTCATTCACGTATCTCGATAAAGAAATTTTTCTATGCACAAATCTCAACAAATTTGAATAGTTGGAATCGGAAAAGCAGAATCCTGCTTTTCTCTAAAAAAAACAGCAGAGTCGGATCCTACAATCAATATATAGGTATATTATAAATTCGGCTTTTCAGACATCCTTTTGTCAAGTTTATTATAGGTTATTCATTTAATTTGTTATAAGTAGAGGTGTCAGATCAGTTAAAACTGAATTAAAAATAGTCAAATAATAATTTGATTTGGATTTTAAAAATTTAACTGAGCCAACCGAATTAAAGTTGTCAATCAAATAATATTCCAACTAAAACAACCGAAGTAAATTTTGATTTGTTTTTGGTTGAACCAAAATAAGAGAGATTAAATTTAACTATAGAAATAAATATCAAGATGAACTCAATTCAAATATAAAAACCGAAATAATTCAGTAAATATCAATCAAGTATTAGCTTGTTTAGTTGAACATAACTAAGAGAGATTAATCAAACCGAACTAAATATAAAAAATGAAATAATTCAAAAAAATTAAACGGATTTGACAAACCATTTAAATAAAAAAATTGCACTATTTAATTCAAAAGTTGGCGGTTCAGTTGAAAATTAAATAAAACATATCGAATAAACACGCCTAGTAAGAGGCATTGAGAGGTTGTAACCCCATAATTAATGTTTGATGACTTATTATGAATGAAAATAGTTGATGCAGCACAAAGCCACAAATATTTATTCCTAAAAGAAATCTAAAACCAAATTATTCAAATACACTAAGTTTTAATTTGTTGAATGCATGCTTCATATTCAATTGATGTGTTAGTTATGTCATTGAAAAATTAAAATGAAATGCCAAATTGAAAACATAAATTTTATATATACTATGATCGATTATTAAAACATTTTCGTTTAGTGCATTAAAAAAAACTTAAAACGTACTTAAATGACTACTATATATTTCACTTGTCAAACACACTAATATATTGGGTTCTGACAAGGTCCAAGCTAGGTTATTTCCAAAGGACCTTGAACTGTTGCAATTTATATATATTGGGTTCTTGCACTGAGAGAGTATGGCGACTTCTTGTGCAAATGAGGGTTGGTCTCCCCGCTGTAATATATATTGGGTTCTTGCATCGTTTGCACTGAGTCGAGTTTGTCGACTTCTTTTGACAAATAATTGTTAAATTTATTGGAAAGATATATTCAAGTTTTGGTTAAAAAGATTAGGTCAGTACGTAGGCTTGGTTAAACATATTGTTTTTAGGTTTGAAATGATTGATTTTTAGGTGCATCTCAGTTCTCACAACATCAAATGGTCGGGATCTAGAGAGCAGATCGAAGATCATGACGTAACGGCTTTATTTAAAAGCGTCATCAATTAATTCCTTATTTTTTTCGTTGATATAGCTAGCCAACCTACTAGATGTAATGCGTGTGTGATAATGTATTTAAAAAAATACCAAATATTTTATACAAATTGTGTAAACCAGCTGTTTCTCACAAGTGAACATCAGATGGAATAAAAATACTGGCAGAATGCCACCTACACTGGTAATACTCCGCCGTCCGTTGGAACAGATTAAAAAAAAATATTAAATAGGCAGTGTTCGGCTGCACAGTGGGTAAAGGAATGGACACAGGAACTGTTTTTTTTTTTAAATAATTTTTATTGTTCACATGGAAAAAAAAAATTCATTCTGAGTAATTTTTTTTTCCCACGTGAATAATAACTTTTGGGGAGCCACCGAACAGGCCCTAAAATATGAACAGAGTCAGAGAAGCAAAAAGATTGAAACATATTTCTAAATAATTTTAGACATCGGAATGTTGGAAACTTTGAGAAGCACAAATTTATTAACTACTATCTGAAAGAAAATTTGGAAAATTTGATAAAAATAAATTGATAAACAAATCATAATTCCGAATTACGATTTGTTCAGTCAAAGTATCTGAAATTCAATCCTCAAAGTTTTCTGTTTTGAAAAATAACAGCAGCAGCAGCAGCAGCAACAACAACAACATGTTGATATTTATTATGACATCCCAAAGCTACATAAATTATTTGATAACTAGTTTGGACTGCTTTGCAATATGTATAAACACGCTGCACGTGTCTCACGGGCCGTGACAGCCCTTTTGATAAGGGGGAGCCTCTTTCTCCCCGCGGTAATTCATAAGAGGTGGAATTTTGATTTGGTGTTGATTGATGCATTTGATTTAGATATCTGATTTTATGTCGTCTTATAATTGTAAGGAATCGTTACGGTTCGAAATGTGATTTCTTTTAAAAATTGGATTTCCTTGTTACTTCAAATTTATACAATATTTGATCATTTTTTGGAATTAACAATTTGTGTCAAGATTTTTTTATATTTCCTTGTTACGTTGATATTTCCTTGTTACTCAATAACAATTTTTTTTGTATAAAGAGGACCGATTAAATCTTGAGAGAGCTGAATGAACCGAACAATTAATTGGTTCCAGATGAGGCAGAATTTTTAACATGATATATATAGCAAGAAATTATCGAATCAAATTTAAATTTATTAGCGATAATCAAGTAATAAATAAAAGATGATAAAAATCAACAATTTTTTTTTTTTTTTACTTAAAAATTGAAAAATATTATATGAGTGAGACAAGAGATCAGTGTAGGCCATTTACTTTTCCAGAGTTGAACAAGAGCTCAAAATCCAGTATCCTGATTGAAAACTATTTATGAAATTCTAGAGTAGCCCCTACTTCCGAAATTTTTATTTCTAACACCCTCAAAATTCATTATTAAATCAATGACACCCGGTGTCAACGACACTGGGTGTCATTGATTTAATAATGAATTTTGAGAGTGTTAAAAATAAAAATTTCAGCCCCTACTCCTGATAATAATACATCACGTGTGATCCCTGGGCACACACAAAAGTTCGTATTAATAATTAATATCTCTAAAAAATAATATTCTTATTTTTATTATTGTTAATGTTATTTTTATTATTGTGAGTATTAATTATTACTATTACTAATACTATTATTATTATTATTATTATTGAAATTTGTTCACATTAATAAATAGTTTTTACTAAAATAAATTCGAAGAAAATAATAAATATATTAATTTATTGAATGACCTCTAGTAAATTTTCTTAGGGCCGTATTGATTTCAAATAAAAGGAATATACATAATTTTCGAATATGGATTAGCTGTCAACAAATTATTTTAGAGTTCGAGAAAAACACTGAATTAATTCATTTTATTTTTGTAATTTAATTTTCAGTATATATGTTGACGCCGAGGAAAACCTGAAATTTTTATTAATATCCAAAAAAATATACAAATTTACAAATCTACACCCCATTTGTAAAATTTTCGAAATCTGTCCAATTCAGAAATTATTTTGCGAATGCAGGACCTAGGTCCTTCAAATAATTTTCCGTATTGAGAATCCTATTTTTGTGTGATTATTTCCTGGAAATAAGATTTATGGTTTTTATTTTTTAATTAAATAGAAGATGTTATATTTTATTTATTTTTGTATTGAAATATTAGAAATATTTTTATATTTCATTAAAAATAGATTAAATACTATATAATTAAATCTACTAGAAAGGCTGCGACAAATAACCTAGATCAATACTTTTTAGGCCGAATATTTTACGTTTGTAAGAAATATGAAAATATTTATTTGTGTATTACTAGAAAAAAATATATTTTGAATCTGAGTTATTGATCTCGTTTCAAAAGTCATTTCTAAGTAAATAAAGAAAATATTGTGGTCCTTTTATTTTCGAAAAAACCCAATTTGATCTAACATCCGAAATGTCAAATCAAATTTTCTTTCAAAAATAGATGGAGTGTCTGAGAATTTCAATGTACTAGAAGGACTGATAATTTCTTTATTACCCAGAAGTGATTTTTGAACCAGGATCAATAACTCAAATCCAAAACATTTTTATTTTTTTCATAGTAACATAAAGAAATATTTTTTATCCGGGTTATTTGTCGTAGTTTATCTAATAAATTCTATTAAATAGTATTCCATCTTTTTTTTTAAAGAAATATAAAATATTTCTAATATTTCAATACAAAAAATAAATAGCTCTTAACATCTTCTAATTATTTAAAATATAAATCAGAAAACCTTAATTCCGGGAAATAATCTCACAGAAATAGGATTCTCAAATCTGAGAAATTATTTTGCGGATCCAGGCTGGATCGGCGAAATAATTTTCAGTATTGGGCATAATTCGAATTTTCTGCAAACGGGGTGTAGATTTGAAAATTTTGATTTGTTTTGGATATTAATAAAAATTCCGTGAGGAAAACACTGAATTATTAAATTAAATTATATTAAAGTGAAGCAAATTTTACTAAATTATATTATATCTAAATTAAATGAATTTTATCTAAATTAAACCAATTTGAACTAAATTGTCCATGAATTAAACTAAATTAAAATAAACTAAAACTCTCGGATACAACAATGGTGAGTCCTTTTCCATGGGATTAAAAATAAAACAATCCATTTTTTTTCAATAATTTAGTTTGTATAAATAAAAAAATTCGTACTCCCATGTGATGCCGATATGATGGATTGTGCGTTTGTATTATTGGGTTAAATCTCATATTATTATAATAATATTTCTGTTGTTGTTGCAATTATTATTATTATAGAAATCTTGTTTCCATTATGTTTAGCACACCTTCACATGTCAGGATTTATTTATGCATGCAAACGTGATGACAGTTTTTTATATGGGCGAAATCTTGTATATATACGTGGCGAGATCGGTGTCTCATTGTCGTAAAATCAATATATATTTTACGATAATATTTTCGTTCTGAACCCAAAAAAATGACAATTCACATACTAAAAAGTATGAAAGCCTCAAAATTTACATGGAAGTACAAAGCTTTAAGACGAAAAAACTTTTGTTTCTCTATCGTTAATATGTATATGAAATCAAATTAAGTTGTCAATGTGTGTTAATTTTTTTTTTTTTTTTTATGGATGCATCAATGTTGTCATATTCTATAACATGACTTGCCATAGGTTGTTTGGAGTAGAACTAGGGTGTTCTTAAGTTCATCAATTTTTTTTGTGAACTCAACTCTAAAACTTATTAAATTGGCTTCAAACGACGAATATAAATTATTGAAAATTATATCTTACGAACGATGCGTTTACATGTGAAAATTTTAAAATTTTGTATAGAATCAAGTAGTCAAAAGACATCCAGAAAGTGAATGCATTAAAATTAATTATTTATAAGCCTTCTAATTTTTTACCAGTTGATTTTATAGTAAATTAATTCAAAACTTTAAAATTTTCACATGCAGACGCATCACTTATAAGATAGAAAGATTTCAACGGTTTGAATTCATTGTTTAAATTCAATTCGATAGATTTTAGAGAGTTTATAAAAAAAAACTTGGTGAACTTAGGAACACCCTAGTTCTACTCGGTTATTTGATTTCTTTTTAAATTATATACCCAAAACAACTTCAAGCAATACTATATATCCTCCCGCATCTGCATTAAAATCAGGCGGATTTTGTTATAATATTACAACGAATCATGACTTTAGGAGTTGCAAATACTCTCAACATAATTGTACTTATTTCTTAGATTGAAAATGAAAACTTTGTGTCACCATATCCACTTGCAGTTTGAACTCAATTTGTTTTATACCAAATAGATGGAAGGAACCATATATTTAACATTTAGAAAATTACATTTAGTTACTATACATTTGCAATGAGCAAGGAGGAAGATATTTTAGCAACTGTGCAAATGCAGAAGTGCAATTTTACATTGAGGAGAGATCAAGTTACAACAATTTTGAGTTACAATAAAATTACAACAACGGTTTTTTTCATTTTAAAAGTTCAAATCATCTATCCAAACCGTTCAACATGATTATCTAAATAAAATATACGTCTAGATCAAATTTTACATTTTTTTGATTTTTTTTATTATTTATAAAGTATTTTACAAAAACTAGTCAAATTCAGACCATTGAATTTGTACCCATCTTAATAAACAGTAAAAAAATTCAAAAAAATGTAAAATTTAATCTGAAAGCATATTTTATTTAGATAATCATGTGGAACGGTTTGGATCGACGATTTAGACTTTAAAAATAAATAAAAAAAATCTTTGTTGTAACTCAAAATTATTGTAACTTGATCTCTTCTCTTTTACTTTTTCCAAAATAAAAAAATTTCATCTCAACCTTTTAATAAAAAGTACAGTCGTAGATTGCAGAGGAGAAGAGATGATGGAGAAGATGTACATTCGTCTGTCGCATTCAGAGCATAGAGTGGTCCTATACACCTATATTTATATCTAGGTGGGGCTGCGCAAATGATATATACATCACACTATAATTACTTAAATATGAAACTATCAACTGCCTAAGATATTCCGGTATCTAAAATTTTCTCTTCATCTTTATAAATTATAATTGATAGTTTTCATATCTGAAATCTAAACGATTAATTATTAATGCTACATGTAATACTAATTATTATATTTCATAATTATGAAGGAAAAAAATCATAACAACAGTCCGTGTGGCTTAATTAATCGTTGAATCCACAAATTAATCCTTTTTTTTTAATAAATGGAAAGAGGTGGGTAGTTTTAGGAATATATATATTTTTTTTCAAAACTGGATGTGTTTAATTTATTGTTGGTTAGCCGTTTCTTCACTTTTTTCAAAACTGGATGTGTTTAATATATATATCAATTTTGTACACGGATTTTAAAACAGATTGAACGGTTCTAGAATTCATGGGGTCGTTCGGCAACAAGAGATTAAGAGAAGAGGATTAAGAGCTTAAGGAATGCTAAAGAACTGAAATCCGGTTGTCTTAATCCGTGAATGAAAACTAAGAAAGCTAAAAGAAGAAGTATAAGTGTTTTAAAGTCCGGACAAAGAATTAAAATCCGAACAAAAAAAAACTAAAGAAGATGATCTTAATCCACGCTAAAGAACCAGTATTTGACAAATCAATCAACTAACGAATATAAAAAAACAGATTAAATCTCAATCCGTTGTTGTTGAACGGCCTCCATGAGACTCAAAAATAAATCTTATTATGTTCATCATAGGTTATCATAGGTTACATGTATCGGTCGTTTGTGGATTGTGGACTGTGGTCATCTCATCCGTGTGGACCCCATGCAGGGTGATGCCCGCAATTATAAGGTAACGTCGCTTTTGTCCATGTGACTCGCTACCATGCATCTATCCCTTCATATGCCCATGCTTATACTTTCTCCAAACCTAGCTACCTGGCTACCAATCAAAACTCAAAACAGATTACATATTATTTTATTCTGTCTGCGGATTCTTATTTATTTATTTTTTTAATTTTGTAAAGACGGATATGTAGTATATAAATATTTATAAGTTTATATAAGAATATATATATATCAGATGGTACAAACTGCAAAGTTTTTATTTTCTTTTGCCTCCATCATATCTTTATTTATTAATTTGTCATATCAAAAATTGACAAACTCTAATATCAAAATAAAACTACTATATATATGATATATATTATTTTCTCTATAGATATATAACATAATATCGGTTTATGGTTATTTATATGAATAAAAAATAAAAAAATTATACATGCTAGTATATTTTTTAAGCCTTTAATGTCAATTAAAATAATATCAAAATATTGTAATTTTTAATATATGTACAGAGAGAATAATATGAATCATATATAATGATTTTATTTTGACATTTCAATTTTAAGTCATAAAATTGAAGGTATAATGGGGACAAAAAGTTATTAGGATCGTACCTTTGTAATTAATACTTGAATTTAATTTTAGCCGTGATTTGCAATGAAATTATATATCATGTTATTGTAGCAAATAATATATTATCTAACTTCCTTTTTAATTGGTATCTCTAATTAATGCTCTATGCACAAATTTTGGGTTTAATTATTTTGTTGCACAAAAACATAACAAAACAAATTTTGAGTATCTAGAAAAAAAAATTGCCATATGTATGCACGCCGAACTTCTTTTTGCTTTGTTGAAATTAATTAGGTGTAGAATAGCTGGTCCCGCCCGGTTTGAGGTTGCCAAGAAGTTGCTTAATTCTCCGTAGGAGTCGGGACCGTTTTGAGATGCTTTGATTCTCTCCTTTTCTACATGTCCAGACACATGACAGGGCGTCTAGCCGTCTAGCTAACCTTTAGGAGTTTAGATTACTTCGGCGTGCTATTTGGTCTTATAATATATATATTTTTTAATTATAAAAGATAATTAAATTGTTGGCACCTATACAATTTCCATAGTTACATTTATCTACCATTAGAGATTTTTTTTTAACATCTAGAAAATTGTATTTTAATAAAAAGAAGTTGATTGTTTTTTTCTTTCAAAAATAGCAAGCTAGGTCCAAGTTCACCGAAAATTGGTCTCGTTAATCGTTCTACCGCAGCCATAACAACTACAGTACTGAAGGCCACATGGTAAAAGAATGTACCGACACAAATTTTTTGGACACTTAGAAGGTGACTGAAAATTTATTTCACTACACTCCTATACCGAAAATAATTTTTAGTAATCCCAAGGTGTATTGAAAATTATTTTCAGTCCCCCTCCAAGCTATTAGACTGTGCTCCAGATGAGTAGAATAGAGGGGAAGGAAAGAGAGTGTGCGAAAAATATGGAAGAGTTGCTTGCTCCACTAAATAAAAGTATAAGGGAGTGTAACACAGCGAGAGTAACAGGATTACTCTAGACTGACGAAATCTGTCCCTCCCAAATCAGAGTGTAGCGTTTTTAGTAGAGTTTAAACCTGGAGGATCAAATTAGCGTCAAGATGCCCGATATAGATGTAAACAATTTTGACATTAAAAACTCCAATGTCAACCAATTTTTTTCTAATAATTAAAAATAAAGATTAAAATATAAAACAAAATCTAAGCCAAAACTCTACATAAATGATGATCGTCTTTACCCTGATTAGTAGGCGTGGTGGCTGGTAGGGACTAGGTAGTGTTTTGGAAAAAACCCCATGGTCCAGGACCGGACCGGGGTTCAAACTCGTGGTGGACCGAACCATTCAAATTGACAAGTCGAGCACAAATTTTGGTCGTTATTTTCCATTAGACCCGAACTAGACCGGACGGGTCTTGACCTGTGGACAGTTGCAAAACCGAACCGAACCGGACCTAACCGTGGTGGACTGGACCTAATCCGTGGAGAACCGGACCTATACCGTAGTGGACCGGACCTGAACCGCCTAAACCCGCTTAAAACTGCCTATACCTGCCTAAAACCAGACCTAAACCCGCCTAGACCCGTACCCGATCCCCAGATTTTTTTTCATTACAAATTTCAAAATCAAGGTTCAAAATTAAAAAAAAAACGGTGACAAAGTAGGGATGAAAAGTAAATACCGATGGAGGCTGTTATCAAATTGTCCTTTTATTCATATATGCATTTTCTAAAGACCAATATGTATTATTTGGATATCATACGAAACTAATCGAAATTTTATTAAACCAAATACAATTATACAAACACAAATTACATGGTATTGCTGATATTAAGATGATATAACGTTGAACACATTTTAGCATCAAAATATTGTTAGAAAATTTAATTTAAATTAGTACAATAAAAAAAAAGTGAAATTATTATTATTCTTTGTTAAGCTAAAAATTAGATATTTTTAGATCACTTTACTAATACATCTAAATAATAAATCAACATGCATGAAGTGGCAAAATATTTGATAGTGGCCTTGAAGAATTTTTTTGAAATGTTATAAATTTTTTAAATTCGAATTTTTGTCAGATTAGATATTTGTTAGAATTACATAGCTGATTCTAAATCCGGAATAAAGGAGGAAAGTAACTTTAAAATGATAAAAGTATATATAAACACTTTTTTCTATTTTCAATAAGTGTTAATATAAAGAACTGTATTATACTCATAAATTATTTAACTTATAAATTTTAGATATTGTCAAATTATTTCAATCATAAACTAGGTATTATGTGAAAGGCAGTGGCACTGGCCAATTTGACCGAATAACATTCATGCAAATACACTAGTTATATTTTTAAAATTTTAGTTGTTATATATTTGACCAAATAACATTCATGCAATTTGACCGGATTTTTTCCACATTAGTTATATATTTAACAATTTAACCCTTTAAAAAAAAATTGACCCGTCCGGACCGAACCCCAATTCAAGTTAGACCGGCCAGACCCAATCCGTGTAGATTCATGGACCGTGGAAAGTGTGACCCACGCGAAACCATGGACCGGTCGGGTTCGGACCAGACCGAACCGTTTGCAAGACATAGAGTGGAAAAAATGAACCAATTCCGTCATGGAACGGAACGGTTATGACACGGAACAGCATAGCACGTGTGACTGTTCGCGTGCCGTGACCACTTTTGAAAATTTGACACGGCACGACACGTCACGCGAAAGATCTGGTCACGGCACGGTACGGCATGTGGTCACGCGAGTCACGTGTAATTAGGACCGTTAAGTCTTGATCAAATGATGAATCTTGAATAAACTAACTTAAATTATAAAAAAATAGTTAAATGTCAGAAACGTGATCAGTTACGTTTGGACACGGCACGGGAGTCACGGCGTGACTCGCGTGCCGTGACCACCCCTCCACATTTTAGTCACGGCACGGCACGTGTGACTGTTCACTTGGTCACGGCACGGTACGACACGAGACCAAAATCACGGCACGGCATGGCACGTTTTGTCCACTCTACAGTAGAACTGGGTAAGTAAAAACTGGAGAGAAAGAAAAAATAAAAGACGGCGGGGTCCACTAAAATAAAACGCCACTGGATCTGGCCAGTCACCTGCGTCGGCATTGAATGCCCCTTTGTGTATGGGACAAATTTCGGATGGTGAGAATTGCATTTGTAGGGTCTGCATTTTGGCTTATCTAAAACTCTGCATTCTTTTGCTTTTATCTCAGCAATTATAAGAAACGATTGAAAAGGATGAAATTGAAAAACAAGGAAAAAAAGAAAAAGAAAATCTAACCGTTCAAATTAGTTTGAGAAATAAGAACTATAAAAGATCCTGTTCGGATGAACACAATATCATGGGTTTAATAATTAAGTGGGATTTTTGAATAATAAATGAGAAACTTTACCTATAATGTGTTCAATAGAAGAATTAGTCTTTGATCTAATAATAGAAACCCATGCCCCATATAATGGGATGGAAGAATTTGTTTTTTATTGTAATAATATGGATTTGAAAAGTGGTGGGTAACTTGACAGAATTCGCATCCTCTGGGATATCTCACATTTTGCGTGACTTTTAAAAAAAAAAATCAACTGTTAAAATACGTTTTGTACGAATCTTAGAGCTCAAACAATACTGCCCCCCTGCGCTATCTCCGAATAGAAACCTTACACGTTGGTCATGCAAAATATGAGATATCTCAGAGGATACGCACTCGGCTTGACATCCATCCTCTCATTAAAACAAATGTGTTCGGCGGACATTTTTTGTTTTTAATATATGTTGTGTTATAAAGTAAAGATAAATAAACATAAACAAGATATATAAAATGTAAAAGATGACAATTTCTTTACTCATATATTTCTCATACGTGTATAATACAATCTTACAAACCATCTATTTATAGGCTAGAAAATATAAATTACAAGTCATCTAAATTAATTCTATTGATAAATGTGGGAGATGAAACACACTTTTTTTAGGAGAAATTTTGCAGTAATTAGTGAAGATTTGCACCATGGATATTCATAAATTTATTCATAATACTTATTCTTGGATGTCCATGACATTAGAATTTGTCTCATTAAAACTTTATTAGGAAAACTCGATGGGATAAAAATCTAGTGAAGGAAAAAAAATACATTATTCTTCTTAATACATGATTAAAATCCAGTGTAAAAAATCATGGTTAAAAAAAATATAATGTGTATTAACTCCCCCTCATGACATCATTAATCAAGATCTTTAAGTCGACGAACACCAATATTATGGACCAGCATTTTGAATATTCAAGTAGGAAGCGTCTTTGTGAATAAATATGGTAGATTATCACTTGAACATATTTGTTGAACATTAATAATATTATTCTAGTGAAGATCATGGGTGGAAAAGAATTTTGGTTAAATATGTTTTGTTCTATCTCCTTTAATATATCATTCATTTAATTAAGCAATACATGCAGTATTATCTTCATCTATGATCGTCGGGATCATTTCTCCAGAAGACAAGCTACATATCTAGTGAATTTATTGAATCATATATCTTAATCAAACACTGGCTTGCTTCGTGTATTGCTAAAATTTCTCAGAGGTAGCGAAGTACATGCATATCTCCTTTAATATATCATTCCTTTAATTAAGCAATACATGCAGTATTTACCATCGAGATCATTTCTCCAGAAGACAAGCTACATATCTAGCGAATTTGTTGAATCATATATCTTAATCAAACAATGGCTGGTTTCGTGTATTGCTACAATTTTTCGGAGGTAGTAAAGTATATGTTTAATTTCATTCTATTGTCTTTGCATGGGAGAAGAATTATATCTTGCTAATGAATTTACAACAAATAATATATCAGGGCTTGTATGTCCAGCAAGATATATACATGCTACTATTGTATTAAGATATTGTACTTTAGGACCAAGTAGTTTTTCATCACTTTCTTGAGATCTAGAAAAATCTTTATTAACATCTAGTGATCTTACAACCATCGCAATGCTCAATGGATGTAATTTTAAACATATAGAACTGTTTCATCACTCTTGCAATATAATTTTCTTGATGCATAAAAATGTTATTTTTGAAATGTTCAATTTGCAATCTATGAAATTTTTTTATTCTCCCAAGATCTTTCATCTCAAATTCTTCATTTAAAAAGTTTACTGCTTTTGAAAGCTCTTCAGGAGTTCCAATGATACTTAGATCATCAACATAAATTGCAATGATAACAAATCATTTTATTTCTTTTCATGAAATACAAGGACAAATTGTATCAATTTTATATCCATGTTTCAATAAATATTCACTTAGATTATTATTACATATACGTCCATATTGCTTTAATCCATATAAAGATTTATTCAATTTAATTGAATATTGTTTTCAAGAACTAAATTACCTCCTTCAGGCATCTGAAATCCTTCAGAGATTTTCATATAAATATCATTATCAAATGAGACATATAAATAGACTGTAACGACATCTATTAAACGCAAATCAAGTCCTTCAAGTATTAAATACAAAAAAATATTCTATCCACCACAGGTGAGAATATCACAAAATTTCGCGTCTCTAATTGTGTTTTCACGTAAATATCAATTTCAATCATTTGGACTTTATGCTTTCAGGTATTGGAACTATAGGTCCAAATTTTTAAGAAAATTTAATTCTGTCTCAATTGTGATTTTCTATTTTGGCCAATCGTTTCTTTGTCGATATTCTTTAATCGACTTCTGGTCATAATACTTAATATTTATTATATTTAGCGTTATATTATATACAAAAATATTATTGATATCAATTTTATCTTGGTTCCATCTTATTTCATTCATGATATAATTTATAGAGATCTCTTCATTTCATGGATTTTAGAAACCTGAGTTTCCACTGGAACTCCAATATTACTTACTTGATTCTCTTCTAGAGTTTTATTTGAAATTATAATATTCTCAACTTGATCATTTTCATTCTTTGCTTTTTTTTTTAGGATTTTTGTATCTTTGGAGTTGATTGGTCTTCCATGCTTCATGTGTGTCATAATTTCATTAGACTATCCAATATGGACATCAATTTTAATTGGAGCATTAGCAGTTGGTATATGTAATTTGGTCACTTTTTTGAATTAGTAAATGTGTTTGACAATTAATTAGTTAATATTTGCAAATGAATTATCTTTTGAACACATTTTTCATTGGTTCGTTGTCTCATCTGACTATTTTTCTTAGTTATATGTGCAAGGTTACATGTTTTATAAAGCACAATTGAATTGGAGCATAATTACCCAACAAAATTAGCCCGCCCAGGCGCAATGAACCAACCAGGTTACTTGGAAAGGTTAATTTCCTGAAACTGTGCATTGTAGCCCCAAAAAGAATTCTTCGAAGTCATGATACACATTAGCAATTTTATTGCATGTTGATAAAGATTTTATAAATGAAACTGTTGAAGGAGAGAAAGACATATACAGAAGAAAGAAGACAATTAGAAGTAAATGACATCTCCATTTAAATTTAAAGGACATATTGGTCAATTTAATTTTTAAAATAATTATATGAAAGATTAAATAATTAAAAGGGGATAGAAGAAAGGATGTCATGTTTTTGTGGAGATTTTGAATATTATGATGTTTTGATAAAAAAAATTGGCTATTTTAAAAGTTTGTATGAGTACACTAGAAATTTTTTCTTTTAAAATTTGTCTTATAAAATAACAGGTAAGTTAATGAAAAAAATCGCTACTCCTATCCATATCTGATAAGCTAACGAAAAAAAAATCTTACTCTTATCTGTATTTTCAAATACAATACGGGACCAGTAAATGAATAAAAAATAAAAAATACACCAGAATGGTTTAACAATATGTTCATTAATTTTGTTTGTTCATATGTTTATATCCAAGTTCTTTTAAACATTATGTTTAAATTTTGTTTGATAGAGAATCGTGATGTTAGTCATCACTAAAAAATATTTCAAATTTTCAATATGTTATAATTTTTTTAAATGATCAGTCATTTTAAATGCCCACTAACATTTTCATTGATAAAGAAACGTATTACAATGAGACAAATGATTCTCCTTGCTAGATCTAAACTAATTTATTTTCATGAAATTATTTAAATTGCTCTATAATCAACTATTCATACTTATCAATACTCTTAAACACTCTATTACCTCATTTTCTATCTCGGTCCAAGATCAGATCTGCTTTTGTCTAATAACCGCCTCGCTCTAATTGCCGGATTTGCTCACCGTCGTGATCCGATCGAGATGAAAATAGAGACTCTACACTTCAGGATCCAACGATACGAAGCTCTCGGCTCTCTCTCCTCTCCCTCATGTCATAAGGGAGGTCTAAAAAGGATGGGAGAAACGAGATAAAGATATGCGGAGGAGGAGTGCAGGAGCGGCGGCTAGAGTTTGTTGTCTCTCTTTTTGGACTCTGCCCGGATTTTCAATATGTTATAATTAACTAAGAGCAATTGCCACATCACAAATATGTATCTTCTAGAGAAAAACTGAAAGCTCATAAATTCAATATTTTATACATTAAAATCATAAAAAAAAATTAATATTAAATTTAGGAATATTTAAAGTTGTCCTTAATTTTCTTGTTCTTGTTCTTTTTTTTTCTTCTAAACTTCATTGACAGAAACACAACCATATACCATCACCCAGAATTCATTATCTTAGATGAATAAATAATGCAAATAGTTTTTATATGTTTTAATTAAGGATGGATCAGAGAAATAAGAAAAAAAAAATCAACATTTCGAGTTTTCTTTTTAAATGTATTAATAAGCAAATTGGGTATAAAAAAAATTTCTCGCATTTCTCAATGATCAAAATAAGCAACTCCCAATAAAAAGTACATAAAACATACAAGAAAGTTTTTCTATATATATAAGAATTTTCTTGTATGTTTCAAGCATTTTCTTCACTAGTACATGAGGTTTTTGTAGGTCGAAAGTAGTTAAATGAATACAGGTTGCCACTGTTTCTGATTTTAATGTTCTTTCCCCTCTCTATTTTAATTATATATTAGATTTGCTTTTGAATGTTCTTTTCATATTCCTTTGGTTTCGATTTTTCTCATTCATAAGACTTCTGTTATTACTTTTTATCCAATAAAAATTCAATCTTGGTACTTAATTTTGATGTATACTTGATGTAACAATTAGGAATTGTCGAACTAATCAGAGTAGTACTTAATTTTGATGTATACTTGATGTAACAATTAGGAATTGTTGTACTAATTATATCTATATTCAATCTTACACTACCAAGCTTTCAAAAAAAAAAAATTCAATAACTAGGAGCATGCATGAGTACTATTTTCACTAAAATGGAATTCATAGACCTCTGTTATTACTCAAGCTTATCATCAATTAAAGTGTAATTTCTGAAGGATCGGAAAAACTAATAAATTGATGGGATATATATTACTAGGATTAGGTTGAATATACAAGAGGAAATTAAAAATTGACTGAAGCCCAGAGGCTTGCCCTGTCTACCTGCGAGGACAGAGGCCATGCATGAATTGTCGCTTTCGTTTGTATGTTATGATATGTGTGAAAGCTGGAAAGGCCTTTTAGTGGTTACGTGGAAGAACAGGCAAGCTGTGTGCTGTGCATCGCCAGGTTTTATGGGCCCATTTTGCATGACGTGCAAAATTCGTGTCTAGCTTCATGGGCGATTAGTTAGTTTAATTTCTTCTCACTTCTGTGTGGATGGCAGGGACATATATAAATCCAAATGTGAAATGAAACATGATATCACAATCCAATACTTTATTTTGAAAATTGTTATGTTTTTCTAACTGGTGCAGAACTCTCATCAGTCATTACTCATTACTGCAATTTCATATATTGTCTCCTTTGAAGACACTGTCGAATCTGATATGGTTGTTGGTATAAAACTCACGAGTCTATCTTTGGTTACGTATTAGATTAAAATAAAATAAAAAAATTAATATATAAAATTATTAAGAGGATTTCTAACTATCGTCTGTCTCTAATATAATACAGAATTTATTTTTTACATTTTAATGTACATGGTTCATCATTTTCAAAATCATGCCAACGTACTGAGCAAGAGCTAGGCGATCGATCGCTAGTGAATATTTGCATTTCCTATTTTTAAATATGATATATATATATATCATCTTTTTCAATTAAAAACTAATAAAGTCATATATCTTGAAGATGCCTGGAAAAAAAAAATCTACTTTCACTGCTATTGATGAGTGATGACCACATCACTGAGTTATTGTCTATCTTTCAATTGCAGTCTTGATTAATTAACAATTAATACTAGATATTTAATGTCACACTTTAATTACATGACAGAGAAATAGACATGGATGGATCTAAAGACACTTTAATTAATACTAGATATTGATGAGTACTTAGCTACTTTCATGATTTCAATTTTTTTTTAATCATGTATCAAAATTTAATTGAATTTTATTTTTAATTATTGTATAGTTCAGCATTCTTCATGAAATGTTAATTAGTATAAACTTGCAACTCACTTGTTGAATCGTTTTGTGGTTTTGACAGAGAAATAGACATGGATAGATCTAAAGCCAAGCACGAGTACTTAGCCACTTTCATGATTTCAATTTTTTTTAATCATGTATCAAAATTTAATTTAATTTAATTTTTAATTATTATATAGTTCAGCATTCTTCATGAAATGTTAATTAGTGTAAACTTGCAACTCACTTGTTGTATCGTTTTGTGGTTTTGAAGACTTGAATTCAAATTTCACTGATCACATATTTATATTATGTATTTTACATTCCAGCTCTCTACCCTCTTACAGCAGGTATATAATATAAGCTGAGGATTAATTGGAAAATGCGTCTATTGTGATATACATCCTAATTCTAATTATTTTTCATTGTAAACTTTTCAAAAGGGACGTATAGGCAAAACTTGAACACATATAATCCCTGGCCTTCGAACCAATTAACGGTTGATTTTACTGAACCAAAAAGTAATAAATTGGAACCAATTAAAATTTTCACATGCGTAACGCTTAACGCATGCATGCTACACCCAGTACTAGTGATATTTTAGTGATAATTCACTGAGAAAAAGGAATCCCTAATTTTATAATTATCAAATTAAAATAGTTAAGTCCATATAAAAAAGGGCAAGCTCAATTCCAACACCTGAGATTGACGTGCCACTTTGAACAAACAAAACATCTATTCACCACAAATTTGTAGTAGCATAAAGGGGGGCCTATGCAGCTAACAACAAGTGGAAAAAATGTGGGTATGGATTATATAGATATCTATCAATCTATTAATTGTGGACCAGTGCACTCACTATTTCAACTTGATTTCCCTCTTGTTCAAGCTACAATTCAGATCCCAATTTGCTATCAGATACCAACCGACCCAGAAAGTGTAGAAAATGTCTTATTCTATTTCTATCCATAAATTCCATATAGTAGTGTGAAATAGTCAAAAAGTAAGGCTGATATACGACTTTGAATGTTGAACAGTGAGACACACACACATCACGCCTGGCCATTCCTTTTAAAACAATAAACTTCAATTAAACGGTGTTCACACAAATAACTGTCATGGCTCAGATCTGGAAAACTTCAATTAGGAGAGAGAGAAAGAGAAAGAGAAAGAGAGGTATGGTACATCCTATGTCATATATATATGTCTCCGTGTCATCAACATCCCAGCAGATTTTTATGTATTTTCTATATATTTATCGTGTTATAGTTAACTTAATTTGCTAGATTTATTTGTTGATTTTCAATCATTGGTATATCAATAGCAGAAAAAGAAAAGATAGATATAAAGCACTTAACTATCTATCAATAGCTTTCGTCCCTTTTTGACCGATGGCACTATTGAATAAAGAGGAATAAGATTTCACATAATCTTCTTTTGGCATTGTAAACGGGAATCATTTGGATTATATTAATTCTGGTACATGAACTTTAGAAAGTTATGTATTTTTTTAGACAAAGTAATCAATAAACTAATGCATAAGTGTTATAATGACTAAGTTAAGACAATGTTTTCTATATGATATTATATATTATTATAGTGCCACTGATGCAACAGGGACATATTATAATAGAACAAAAAAGATTTCTCATATAATATGATAAATTTCCAAAAAAAAAAAATAGACCAATGAAAATTAAGAATAATTATTTAACAATATCCATGAATTATATTAAAATAGATTGGTTCTAAATCTAAATTATAAAATAAAAATCAATTAATATAATAAAGTTTAATGAGAATAACGTCAACTTAGTGCAAATGGAAGATATCATAGTAGTAGTTATAATATACACACTATATCAGTCAAATAAAAAGAAAATATTCAACTCCTCTATTCATTTTGATTTTGTATGTTGAATTCTCTACAGCCTAAGAGGTACTTGGATTTCAATAGAATCAACTTTAAACTATGATTTTATATATACATTTAGAATCTGAGAAAATAATTAATCGTATAACGAAGGTGTTTGTTAATTACACTGAGATTAAGAAATTGTCATCAGCAATTTTTTTTAATTTATACCAGAGGATTGATTATTTGTTGGTACCTATTGGTACTAGAGTATAGAAGTAAATTTTTATTATATTTATTTAAATAAAGAGAAATTATTTTTTCAATCAAAACAACAATTTCAATTAGATTAAAATAAGTATACCATATCTTGATATGTAACAATCAACTATGAGTAACTAATTCAGATATAAAAGATAAATCAATTAATTTTAAGGAAATTCCCATTGTACGTAATAGTCATTGATTATAATTGATATAAAAATAATTAAAAGAAATGAAGACATGACTAATCAATTATGAATAAATTCAAAATTTTCTTAAATGACATTTTAAAAATGAAAAGAAATCATGATCAATAACAAAATGAGGGTTTAGGAAAGTTTTCGAAAAAAATGGGAAAATAGGAGGAAGCACGGATTCTGTGAGATAGAGAGCGCTGGTATCGGCAAATCTGTTTTACGAGTACATGATTAAGTAAATTTATACTTCTACACATAAAAAAAAAACATCAAAAAATGCAATAGAATAAAAAAAAAAAGTCTGACCATTTGATCTTGTAATCAATACTGTTAACGGATCATAATATCAACGTGTTTAATATATGAGAAGAGATCGTTTTATAAATGTTACAAATGTTTTTATAAATTTTATAAATGTTTTTTTAGTGATATTTTATTGCTCGTTCGAGAGCAAGCACAAAATTATAGAATTTTGATGTGTTCTAACGAATTTGTATTTCACCATCTTTGGAAGCGTTAGCTTTTATTTCATTCAGAGAAATCACTAAATTTTTTGGCGTTTATTTTGATAGACATTGTGTGCATGAATTTTGATGCATAAAAAAATTATTTTCTTATAAGTTTTTAATGCACCCGAAAGATTATCCAATATTAGAAGCTCGAATTCTTAAATTTCGGATGATAACGTTGATGAGTCTTAGGAGATTGTTCCGGACGAACGAAATCTTTTTTTCCCAAAAATAAAAAACAAACTATCGAGGACACGTACCTCTGGTTGCTCAAATATATATATTTGAAGTTTAAACAGGCAAGGTGCCGAAATTTTTATTAATAAGAATATAAACAAAGAAATATCGGTTTTGAGGAAAGTTTTGCATAGAATTTGAAAAGTGGAAAACCGTAATTGTTTAAAACGTCTTTTGGATGTGATTGTTTACAACGGCCTGATTAGTGAAATAAGATTATCGCTAATTAACGCATTTAAAAAAAATAGCTGGCTGTTATGGACGATAATTGCCAACTACAGTGTTTTTCTTTTCATACTATCATAGAACTGAACTGAACTAAACTTTAAAAAAAACGCTGTAGCTGGCCGTTATCGTCCATAACGGCCAGCTATTTTTTTAAACGCGTTAATTCGCAATAATCTTATTTCGCTAATCAGGCCGTTGTAAACAATCACATCCAGATAACGTTCTAAACAATCACAGTTTTCCCACTTTTCAAATTCTACGCAAAATCTTCTCAAAAACGGATATTTTTTTTATTTATATTCTTATTAATAAAAATTTCGGGGCAAGGTGGCCGTTAACAATCTTTAGCCTAATATACATGGTTTGTTGCATATCTAAAATAGTAAATAAAACAGATAGCCAGATGCTATACATGGTTACTCAAATGTTGTATTTGGGCTTTTATAGGCCTCGGAGATAACTAAATACATAGAATTGCCTCTTTTTTTTCATTATAAAACATCTCCATACTGTTTATGTAAAGTAAATAAAATTTTTATCATCTCATTTGCATTTCCAGTAACTAGAAGGCCTAGAAATGGGATCGTATAGATCTTGGGCTAGAAAATTGGTCAACTTAATTAACCTAAATTAAAAATATATTGGGCTTCTCACAATGAGGTTGTAGGTTTTTAGGGCTACGTATGTCCAGTTACAAGAAAGTTTAGGCAAAAGAACGAGAAAATTAGGTCTAACCAACAGTGAAAAAGACTATTTGTCAAATTTAAAAGTATATCAGCCCAGAACGAGAAAATTAGGCCCAACCAACAGTGAAAAATACTATTTGTCAAATTTAAAACTATATCAGCCCAGAACGAGAAAATTAGGCCTAACCAACAGTCAAAAGACTGTTTGTCAAATTTAAAAGTATATCAGCCCATTGAAAGAGCCCAATTGGACAGTGACAGCCCAGAAATCTTCACTAAAATACCTTCGTAACGAACAAAAAAAAAATGCTCTTTTCCTATGCACAACTTAAGTTTAATCACAATTAACTTTCTAACAGTCGCAATTTTAAATCCAACTAATATTATTTGCAGCAAACTATGTTTCAGCATGGAATGTTAAAACTGTAATGTTGAATAAACAAAAGAAATCAACAATTTGCTCAATGAAACATGAAAATTCAATAGAATATTTATATTATAATTATTTTGAACCTTAACCTCAATAATAATAATGGGTACATCACATTTTACAGCTCAGGAAATGATTATCCCAAATAAAAAAGAAAAACATTATCAACTATGTAAGAACAGAACGAATAAGATATCAATCTACTGCTTTACAAAATTATTACCAATATATCCCCAATTACCCATTTATAACCCTGCAATTGCTTCTTATCTGGCCAAGACTCCCTGTAAGCACCTCCATATAACCCATCTTCACCATGGCTTTAGAAAAATCACTAAAGAAAACATCAGAATTATTGGCATACAGGATAACCTGACCAGCACTAGATCCATTTGATGTCAGCGTCTGGTCGGATGTGAACAAGCCACGGTTATTTAACAGATCATTGAAATAACCCGTGTCGAATGAATTAGGGCTTGACGGGTCCATAGGCACCAAAGTGTTGGTGCTTCCTTGTGGACATTGTTGCTGCAGTTGGGACACATAGCCTGGGTCCATATCCGGATCTTGACTGGCGGTAGGGCCGTAGTTGTACAGCCGGCTGCTAAAGGAGCTGCAATGCGCTAAACCAATCGTGTGTGCCCCTATTACAACGAACCGATTGTTAGGCACTTAATTCTTGTGTAGGTGGTCAATTGCCATCACTCAAATATAAAATTCTATTTGTTGTTTCATTACCTGATAGAGTTACCATTTCACTTTGAGTGAAACCTTTATTAGCAAATGCTTGAGTCATTTGGTCGATTTCGGCTGAAGGTGGAGGGAGATTTCCCAGTGCTTCTTGCGAAGTTGATACTATGCCGTCTCGTCTACCGGAAGGAACCGGGTATGACTGACCTCCCGCCTGTGGAAAACAATTAAATTAATTTAAAAAAATCATATATATTTTTTGAATTTTTTTGGACAGCGTTGCATAATCTGATATAGTTAACCGTGAATTGCGCAGTTAAATAAGTGGAACAACTTAGTGTAATTTCAGTGGGCATGAGTGTACCTAACAAATTTATCAGTTTTTGGATTTATTAGCGAAAAAGGGCTCTAATTGGTGGTTGGTGATAGGACTTGAGAAAAGATTACGATAAAAAGATACATGTGCAACACGGACTCCGCATTACCTAACCTTTGTCCTTTATTTGTTGAAAGAGAGATCATCTTTTTTCTTATAGAAATCTATTTGAAGAACAACTTTTTTCCTATGATTTCCTTGGTTTATAGGTGTGATGAACCATTTAAATTTCGTTAATTTGTATAAAAAAAATCCCAAATTTTACATTATAGAGATATGTCAGCTGCAAAACTAAAATAATAAGCTCCAAATAAAAAATGAAATACTTTCTCTATTAGATAAAAAAAAAAAAAAAAGTAAAAAAGTATTTTAGTAACAAATATCTTCTCAAATAGTCTTCAACAGTAATCTGAAATTGAGAGGTTTAATCACCGACGAGTGCGTGTTTTAATTTGTTTTGATAATTTGGGCATATATATATATAAAAGGAGACAAATTTATGTGAATTATTTGACATGGTACAAAGCACATGGGAGGTGATTGCATGATGGAGACGATGATTAGCTGGAACATCAACTACCCTAACATCGGTCACTTTCAAACCAGGACCTCTTTTTTCTTTCAACTCGCTCTGGTTGTATTGGTAGCAATATCCTAGATAGTCTCTCTCATTAAATGTTAGTAACATGTTCACATAATTAATAAGAAAACTATCATTGAAATTAATAAGAAAAAAAGAGAATGATAATAGGGAAATTAACAAGAATTTCTTAATCAAATAGCATCGGATTATGTATTTCCGTTTCTTGGTTCAGTAAATCGAAACTTCTATACATAAACTAATATAACGGTTTTATTTTGTAAGAAAAGAAAGGAAAATAAATGAAATAAAATATTGTTTTAGCTTTTAGGTATGTTTGTGCCACACGTGCTGCATGACACCCACTATTTGATCCTTTATCTTCACGTGGCTAGGTCAGCTACCCTTGATTGAAAATTATATATATATCAAACCCAAAAAGGTTTAACAATTCCTTGCTGAGTTGCTCTCTCAAAGGAAAAGAATCAAAAAATTTCTAGCTCATATTTAAATTAAGAATTAGATACCCGGAGGCCGGAGCCGTAAGATTTCAGATTGCACGAATCTCAAGGATCCTACGCAGATGCGGAGGCAATTTGCTTCTGAATGGTCCCCAAGGATCCGATACCCATGAGAGATGAGACGCTGTACAAAAAACACAGCTACACGCCACGTGATGTGTCTGCCTCCTCAGCTTTTAAGTTCTAAGAACCTTTTCATGAGTAACACACGGGGTAGCGCACTCGGAATACATTTATTTCTTGAATGGTTTTGCCGTTTTACTTTATTCCATTTTCTAGAATGGATACAGTTTAGAATGGTTCACATCTCCTGTCACGACCCCACCAGACATACGGCATGGACAAGGAAACATTCAATTGGGAATTCAGAGTAATTCCATCGGATCTATTTTGGTTCGATGGGTCAAATGAACATTCGATTGCATCAAGATTCGTGTTAAGTATATTAAAGTACGTGCAAGTCTGTTTCATTTTCCGTGCGCACCAATTATCAAGCTAATTGTACGGTTTTAGAACTAATTGAACTTAAAAGTAGGTCCGATGTCCATCGGACCTACTCCTATCTCTCAATTGGATGGTTATTAAATTTTTTATAAAAAAAAAGGAACAAATTGAATTATTGCAATTTGATCAGAAGATCTTTTAAACTGAATGGTCCATAACAAATGTAATAATTAGTCGATTATATCAGATAGGTCGAGGAAAATTAATACAATAAGAGCGATATGACCTAATTAAAATGCATAAAAGGTCCTGTCATTCTAATTTGCTCTGCTTTCTGTTGGCTCTATTTTATGCATTCGAACATGCAATTAAATTAATTATGTCCATTCTTCTATATTTTATACAAAAAATAAAAAAAACTAAGCCAGATTTTTTGACTAAATTTTAAGACACTCAAACAAGCATTTGATATTTGATATCTATAACGAGGTTGGTTCAAATCAAATGACTTAATTAATTAATATGCATGGTTCCAATTTGTGCGATTTTACAACGGTTGTATAGTTGATGTATTTATGAGGTAGCCCCTTTAGACGGCATTGAAACTGTTAATTTCATGTGGACTGCGTCACCGTCTAATAATTATTAGGTTGCATAATCTATTTCTGGGAGTTTGTTGGGGGTATATATATTGTATAATATTTAGAAACTCATTTACTTAATTAATTGTCACATAGCAGTTGGCCTAGTTGAATATTTCACCGTATATTAATTTGGCAGGATCTGATTTCCCTTATATCCAGGGACAAGTTTCTCTGACTATCTAAGTAAAAATAAATAAATAAGTGCGCGCTCTATTTTTCACTTAAACTAGCAAAGGGACATATTACTTCACTTGTCATTTATATATTCTAGTAATAAAAAAAACATGTTAAATAAAATTGAAGATAAAAATTGGCTGTATATATAATTAACTAAAATGAATAATTATTACCTGTGCAACACCATCTCTAGCAGCAAAAGCAAGTATATCTGCACATGAGACAACACCAAAGCATGCTTCCTCTAGCCTCGCCTTTGCATTGTCAATTACTTCAAAGCCTCTCAAGCTGGTGTTTGGCGGTGCATCCTTCTCTGCCGTATTATTTGTTGTGGAATCAAGAAGCACTGATCCGTCACATCCCTGTTGCACACATTAGAATACATCAATTCCAAAATTTAATAATTACTTTATTTTGAGAAACAATAAGGGGCTAGCCCATATTTCATTAACCAAACAGAAGAAAGGAAAAAGTGAAAAACCAAAGTAAATTAAAAACAAAAGCGAAAAGCCAATTATGCAACAGAGGGAAGTGAGCAAATTATGATGGCTAATAATTAAGTGGACATGTCCTTTTACAGCTCATGATGTCGACTGATAATATATGTTTAAGATAAAAACAAAAAAAAAAGATAAAAAGACGTAATTAACAATCACAAAATAGGAAAAATGAATTTTGATTGCTCTAAATTTTGGTTTGGTCCTTGTCTCAATGTCAAAATGCATATCATTCATGGGCACATGGAACAAAAACATTGACAAAATTAACAAGCTATCATTTTACAGTTCAATTTAATATACTGAGCCCTTCAATTCACAGAATTCAATCAATTCCTCAAAAGAATTATCAATACAAATTAAGTAAACAAAAGAAAAGAAAAACAAACAGATAAACAACTAACCCGGACGAAACAATCATGGAAATGCAGTCGAAGAAGCCCGGCAGCAATGCCGGGATTATCGTTGACGGCTTTGCTCACCTCTTGCTGCACAATTATCTCTGCTGCCGGGCAAGAAGTATCATAGTATCCTACTTGAAGCTGAGCATTGGATCTCCACAAACCCATCCAAAATGCACAAACTAACAATACTAATGTGGCCTTGCCCCTTTTTTCAATTGCCATATTTGCTCTCTGAACTTTTTATCAATGGTGCTCGATCCCTTAATGACTAAGTTTTGAGAGTGTGGGAGGGAAGCAGGAAGCTTATATAGAATTAGAATTTGAAGTGTTATATGTGCAATTACATTATTCCATCTACAGTGCAATTTTTGTATTTCGTCGGTTCTGAAAGGTTTACCCATTATCTGTTATTTTGTGTTAATTGCAAACGTTTGCAATTATAAATTGGTTTAGTTATTAAAGAGGGTGATGCTACATTATTTAAACTATGTTAGGCATGTTAATCTATAAGCAATAATACTTGTGGAACTATGTATATATAGAGTAAATCTAGGGTGTGACGTGCTCACCAAGAATGTTTAGTGAGCACAACTCCAAAAATACATCGGATCAGTTTCAAATAACGAATCCAAACCGTTGAAATTCATGTACTTCGTGAGTGATGCATGTACATGCAAAATTTTAAAAGTTTCGAATTCATTTGCTACGAGGTCAATCGGTCAAAGTAATGATGAAAAATGAATATATAAAACAACTAATATAATAACTTATTAAAAGATTCATTACTTTGACCGCTTGATCTTGTAGCAAATGATTTCAAAACTTTCAAAATTTTGCATGTACATGCATCACTCACGAAGTACATGGATTTCAACGGTTTGGATTCGTCATTTGAAGCCGATGCAATGTAATTTTGGAGTTGTGCTCACCAAATTCTTTTGGTGAGCACGTCACACCATTCAATTGCAACTAATTGTAATTGATTATTGATCCCACATGCATCATTTTATTGAACTAATAAGATTCGTTTAAAATGAAAATTTAATGCAGAAAATTAACCCCTAATAAGTATTCAAAGGGCTAAGTCTAATTTATGAAATCGCATCTTTATAGTATTGTAAATCTTACTCATCATAAATGTCTAATTTATGAAATGTATTGCACATTTAACCTCTTACTACTCATAAATGTCTAATTTATTAAAGAGGAGGGTTCCAATGCACCCAAAATTTTATGCTCCCAATCTTTTATCTTCATTTTCAAAGTCCGAATAGTCGATCCGAACCGTTCAACATGATCATCATAATAAAATATGCTTGGAGACCAAATTTTATATTTTTTGGAATTTATTTACTATTTTTTAAGATATGTACAAAATCACTTTATCGGATGGTCCCGAATCTCCTTAAAACAATGATTTTGTACCTATCCTAAAAAATAGTAAAAAAATTCCAAAAAATATAAAATTTGGTTTCCAAGCATATTTTATTATGATGATCATGTTGAACGGTTCAGATCGACTATTCGAACTTTGAAAATAAAGTTAAAAGAGATAACAAAATGGGAGCATAAAAATTTGGATGCATTTGAACCCTCCTCTTTATTAAATTGCACCTTTTACTGTATTGAACTTGTTTATCTCTGATAAATTAATGTATTACGCCGAATACATATAAAAGAAAATGATTCAATAGACACTCATGCTTGATGGTAAATGGATCAAAACGCATGTTGAAAATTATCGAAATATAAGAAATTAAATTTGTGATTTTCAATTTTTCTTTTATTATATGATACACATACTACATTCATTTAGTTAATATGATACAATATTGTGTTTTCTTCAAAGTTCTAAATAGCGATTATAGCGCTATAGCTTTTAAGGTCCGAAAAAACTATAGCGCAACCATAGCTCTATTTAGAATCATTATAAAAAATAAAAAATAAAAAAAAGTAGTTAATAGCATTATAGCTTTTGAGGTCCGAAAAAACTATAGCGCAGTTATTGCGTAGCTATAACTAGCCATTTAGAACCCTAATTTTCTTTAATTGTTTATATTAAAACCACAATTTAAAAAAAAAAAACTGAATCTTGTGATATTACAGTTATTTTTCTTAGTGTAATATGTAATGCAAAATGTAATAACAACTTATTTGATAACTATAACAACTAAGTAGAGATTATATATAAAAAAAAAAACATATATCATCTTTGCAATTAGATAAAAAAAATTATTACATTTAGTGATATTTAAAACTAATTGTACATCCAATGAACAGTTTGAAAATAGATTTTGCATCTTTAAGCAGTAAACAAATGAATTTTAAATTACATCAAACTTGACATACAACATAATTGAAATATATCTAAAATTGTATAATTATTTTATTGTTTATAGTGGTTGTAAATATCTCCTCTAATATTAATTTAACTCAATTACAGATGCCAAAAATCCATCTAAAGGAGCCGACTAATACCAAATAAGAAAAATTCAAAATCATGCAATTGCAGATGATTGTAGAAGAGAACGACTAGAGACATGTGAGTAGAGGCGGAATCTGCGACCGCGTGAGAAAGAAAGGCATGTGCAACAGTGCAAGCCATTTTTTTTTTTTTTTTGAAATCATTGACAGTGGCCAATTTGTTAGAAGCAAGAGTCAAGTGACAATTTTGCATTTGATGGAATCCAAGTAATTAAGAGATGTAAAATAACAGAAATAAAAATGGCAAGCACTTACATCTGCACCCCCACACTACTTTCTCAATCAATTATGGCCGCAGATTGTAAATTTCTTTAATTAGCAAGAAATTGCCTACTATGCCAAATTGCCAATCCCAAAAATATTGAGAATGGAGTAGGTCCGATTGCTCCAGGATCATCCGATCCGCTTTATAATTTGAGCATATGAAAATTGACACAAATATACACAGATTTTTGAACAGTCCTAAATTCAATTGAACTTAAAGCATCGGACCTACTCGGCAGTAAAAATTGGAGCAGATTATTTGCAAATCGGTTTGGCTTTGGAGTTTGGTCCCATATATAATAGTTTGTCCCCTTTGTTCTTTCTTAAAGGGTAACCTACCTGGATAGCAAAATGTAACGAACCTTCTTCTTCTCGCTTCATTTATTAATTAATTAGTCGGCCATATGAAACTGTTCTGAAAGAACCAGTTTCAAAATGCCAGCTGAGCTGAGTGACCCATTTCTCTGCTGTTTTTCTGAGCATGTCTCTGTCTCATATTTCACAAGTCAATGGCAAGGTGGTGCACATGCTTGGCCTATTCTTTTTAAGATTAAAAAAAAAAAAAGAACCTTTTTAGTTGGCGAGACTTATCCTGTTAGGTCTGAACATAAATCTGAACATTGCAAGATTATACGAAAAAATGGCTGTTCGTTCGATTTTGATTTAAATTAGTTTAAGTTTGATTTATTTTTGTTAATTTGTTTGAGCTTGGTATGTAATTATATTTGGTTATTTTTCTGTCAATATAAATTGCCATATAAATATATTTATTTTTCAAATTTTATTTATAAATAAACAAAAAATTAATAATTGAGAAAATAATATACAGAAGAGTGAATACTAATTATTTTGCACCTCCATTAGTTAAGATAGTGCCCTATTTAAGGCCCATAATTTAATTAGATTAACCCAAGCAGTCCTATTTAAGGCCGTTTTAGCTTTCATCATTTTTGGGTCATTTCATATCTAATTGGTTCACAGCCCATACATAAGGAGTCCAATTGGGCTAAGGACCCGTAATTACTTCCTGATAAATTGAGAATATATATACATATATGGTACTATGGATTACGGATCAATATTTCAGTTTTCAAAAATTTAATAGTTAATTCGAACTATTTAACATGATCCTCGTATGAATATCTACATGCAGATTGAATTTTATATTTTTTAGAATATTTTTTACTATTTTTTAAAAATAGGTAGAAAATCATTTGATCTGAAAATTATGGACCATAAAAAAATTGTGATTTTCTACCATCTTAAAAAATAGTAAAAAAAATATAACAAATATAAAATTTAGTTTGTAATTGAACGATTCGGATTGACTGTTAAAATTTTAAAAATGAAAATATCAATCCGTATTACGGACTAAATCGTGATATACATACATAGTAACATGGACTCACTCTTATACATATAATAAACAGATTCTGCAAAATTCTCTCACATTAAAAGATCTCGTAATACTAAAAAATTATCCAACTAATTATAGTGAGCATATCAATGGGTTTTCTCAGTCTTTCATGCAATCTACGAATACAAGTACAACCCGCACGTTACTAACGAAGTTTATTAGTATTATAGAGTAGTGGGATTTGAGCAAAATTAAGCGCAATAGGCCAATAGCGCATAGGTCAATTGCAAAAACAAAAATCAACAAATAGGTCGTCCAATTTCATTGACAAAAATTCCAGTCACTTCCTCAATTTAAGTCTTTGGTCGTAGTGCTCATGTAATTAAATAGTTCTAATTAAGGCAACCTAGAAGCATTTGACCCGCTGTTTAAGTTCCACTTTGACCGTCTATTAGCTTTTATTAAAGGGTAGGAGTATTAATTAATTAACCTCCGTTTCTGCATCTCCCACCACACATATTCCTCTAGAGATTATAAAATATACAAAAAAACACCATGCATGTAACCACTTATGCAGCATAATAATGGAAGAGAAATAGCTCGGAAAACTAAATATAATCAAACGTGAAATGGAATAATTGAAAGAAAAACAGCCACTGTCAGTCTTCTCAAAAAAAAAAAAAAAAAAAAATTGAAAGAAAAAGAAGTAAATATTTTTTACATGCATGTGCAAGTTAATTAATATCGCCACATCGTTTTTCACCTACAGGTTTTAAACGGATCTGGTATAGTGTTGAGCAAAATGTAAAAATGAGCAATTTAATACATATATACATCTTTTAAATCAATATATTTTAAGTTCAAAAAGCACCATTCTAGTTAAAATGTTATATATATTCCCAAGACGTCTTATTCTGTATATATTATGTTGTCTGACACAATTTACCATTTTTCTGAGCAAACCGTATTATACATATATTCCATTACAAATAATTGTAAGCAACTGTGAATATAATTAATTATAAATTTTTGCCAACTGCACATCAATTACAACGAGTTAAATCATTTGTAACAATCACTTCCTCAGAAAAGGAAGAACGCGCACTCCTTTAATACAAATGAAAACAACATTCTTCATCAGTTGGTTACGTGACACCAAGATCTTATTTCGCCATTTGTACCAGTAAGCACATCGATGTTCCCCATCTTTACCATTGCCGCAGCAAACTTGGCCATGAAAGTTTGCGAGTTTTGTGCGTATTGCGTAACCAATGAAGACGTGGGATAGCTCGACATGAGAGTCTGGTCGGATGTGAACAACCCTTTGTTTGCCAAGATATTCTGGTAGTACTTGACATCGAAAGTATTCGGGGTGACAGGATCCATCGACACGACCGTTTTTGAGTTGGTATTGTTTTGTGGGCATTTTTGAATCAGTTGGGATGCCAGAGTTGAGTCCAAGGTTGGGTCTGTGCTTGAGTTGGGGCTGAAATTGTAAAGCCTGCTGCTGAAGGAGCTACAGTGTGATTGACCGATGGTGTGGGCCCCTATTAAAATGCAAGAAACGAATAATATAGTAAAAAAATAATAATAATGGTCTTAAGATAAAGTCACAGGGTGAAATGTGGGCGTAAAATGGTTTCAGTTACATTAATTGGTGCAACCCATTTGAAAATTGAAAGAGAGAAATAAAAAAGGAAAGCTGGTCGTCGTTCCCAATTTACGTTTTCATAAATTGATATAATATATAGAGTAGAACTAGGGTGCTCCTAAGTTCACCAAACCTCTTGTGAACTTGACTCTAAAATATATCGAATCGATTTTAAACGATGAATCCAAACCGTTGAAACCCTTCTACCTAATGAGTGATGCATCTACATGTGAAAATTTTAAAGTTTCGAATTAATTTAATATAGAGTCAAGTGGTCAAAAGTTTAAGGTTTATAAATTAATTTTAATGCATTCATTTTTTGGACTCCTTTGACCACTTGACTCCATTTTAAATTAATTAGAAACTTTAAAATTTTCACATGTAGACGCATCAATCATTAGGTAGAAAGATTTCAACGGTTTGGATTCATCGTTTAAAGTCGATTCGATATATTTTAGAGTCAAGTTCACAAGAAGTTGGGTGAACTTAGGAGCACCCTAGTTCTACTCTAATATATATATATATAGAGAGAGAGAGAGAGAGAGAGAGAGAGAGAGGGGTTGGCTAATATCAAATCAGTTGTTCCTGAGCTACCGTGCAACCAAGTAGTTGTTCAATTTTTGAAGTCCAAAACGTCGATCCAAACTGTTAGATATGTTTTCTATATTAAAATGTGCTTGGAGACCAAATTTTACATTTTTTGAAATTTTTTTACTATTTATTAAGACACTTTGAAAATCGCTAATCCAACGGTAGCTTAACCAAATAGTAAAATTAGAAGCCACCGTTGGATCACAGATTTTCAAGTGGCTTAATAAATAGTAAAAAAATCTCAAAAAATATAAAATTTAGTCTCCAAGTATATTTTAATATAGAGAACACATCTAACGGTTTGGATCGATATTTTTGGACTTCGAAAATTGAAAAACGACTTGGTTGCACAGGACCTCAGGAACAACTGATTTGACATTAGTCAACCTCTATATATATATATATATATATATATATATATGAGTGGGGTTAAAATGCACCATTGGTTTTGTGCCCCAACCATACCCCATGTCTTTATCTTTGTTCTCGAAGTTCAAATAGTCGATCCGAACCGCTCAACATGTTCTCCATATTAAAATATGCTTAGAGACCAAATTTCATATTTTTTGGAATTTTTTTACTATTTTTTTAGATAGTTACAAAATCACTGTTTTCGGATGGTCCAGATGCAGTGATTTTGTAACTATCTAAATAAATAGTAAAAAAATTTCAAAAAATATAAAATTTGGTCTCTAAGTATATTTTAATATGGAGAACATGTTGAACGGTTCGGATCGACTATTTGAACTTCGAGAACAAAGATAAATACATGAGGTATGATTGGGGCACAAAACCAATGGTGCATTTTAACCCCACTCTATATATATATATATATGGTGAGAATTAATTAACCATAGAAAGTAACATAAATGAGAATTTTACCCGAAAGAGTAACCATGTCATCTTGGGTGAGGCCTTTACTGGCGAACATTTGTGTGAGCTTGTTGACATCACCAAAAGGAGGAGGCAGATTTTGAAGCGCTTCTGAGGCTACTGAAATTCTTCCATCTCTCCTGCCAGATGGCACCGCATATGTAATGCCTCCACTCTGACATATATGAAAACAAAACAAATTAAAAAAATGGATATATAAGACCCAAAGAAAGAAAGGGAGAACATATAATGTGCTTATTTTCGTGAATCAAGGGAAATGTCGGTTAACTGCTTTTCTTTTTTGGAATGAAAATGTTTAGTGTGTGAACCATTCAGCTAATTACTTTATATAAATCCATTTTTTTTTTATAATTTCCTCAACATAACATTCTTTTTCTCCACCGCCGATGTCAGTGAAATTGTTGGTCATGATCAATGTATATATGAATTATATATGATAAATACTTAATTGGATAGTAAACTGTTATAAGAATAACTACAAACAGCTTTAAAAAATTCTCCTATTACATGCTTCTCATTCTCCTATGCACTTGCCATGTGTCTCAAAAGCTCTTAGATTCATGTTTTTACTTTGAAGGTGTTTATGCGAGAAATTAATGTGCGGCACAACCGAAGAATTCCTTTCTAAACGTAAGCAATCATTTTTTATGATACTTCCTATGGTTAATTTTACTGGGAAGGAATTAAGGGTCCTGATTTTCATGCTGAATAATTATGGAGGTTACAATTTCGATGCTTTTATTATAACTTATTCACGTGAATAATTAATTATATGAATATCAGGATACCAGAAATGCAGAGTGCAACAGAATTCAAGGCCTATAAGACTATTTTGCACTGTGACATATATGATAGAACTCATTCTAGATTAAGTTTTCACTAACTGCATTAACCAAAAAAAAGATCATTAGCTGGTTTCATCAAAGCGACCTTTTGTCACATTGCTGCATGCACAGAAACCAGCACCCACCATCGCCACATGGGAATTCCAAAAGATGATTAGTTTGACTTTCAGATAATATATATTATTCCAAGCATTAATGTTTTCTCTTGAATCAATAGTTAACTAATAAATCACTAAAAGAGAACACTGAGCTAACATGCATATATATATATATATATGATGTTATATATGATGTGACCGTTGTTAAACGAACTATATATCATGAAAGAGTAATAATGCATAAAACAATAGTGAAATATATATACTAATAAGTTACCAGCGACACACTGTCTCTAGCAGCAAATGCAAGGATATCTGCACATGAAACGATTCCCTTGCAAGCTTGCTCTAACCTCCACTTGGAATACCAAATGATCTCGAAGCCGCGTAAGCTTTGGTTCGGGATGGCATCCATCTCAGCCTGGCTCCATGGATAAGACGCAAGCATGATCGACGCGTCGCATCCCTATAATCAGTTACAACATATATATATAATTCCTGTGAATATGACTAATACAAGGA
>CAXKVW010001182.1:0-31980 GCA_964058825.1 Carex arenaria | reverse complement strand
ACAAAAAATTCAACTCAGCATTAGGAGTAATCCATTTGTTTCTTTTTGGTGCGTGTATGGTGTTAGTGTTGTAGATACTAGGGTCAAGTTATAGATTTGGTGCGTACCTTCATTGCAAAACATGGAAGAAATGTTATATTTTGGTTGCTATTCATTTTGTGCTTCAAGAGAAAGAACAATTTTGTCTTTTATTTCAAAGCATAGATAAATAAAGTAGTTTTCATAATTTAAGTGAAAGGTTAATTAGAGGAAGGGCAAATAAGAAACAGTTTAACAAATTGAGAGGTAAATAAGAGAAATTAAAGAATTGAGGGGTAAATAAGAAACCATAAGAGTTTTGAAGGATATATGAAAAATTATCCCCTTTTTTTGACGTTCATTCTGTTGCGCTTGTGATCATGTGTATTCAATTATTCATTTTCCATTTCAGAATCAAAATGCCACAAATTATCTTTCTTGCCTAATTAATATATAATATTATATCGAGGAGGATTCAAATATTTTCATTTTTTATACCTCCAATTATACTTCTACTATTTAATTTTCTAATAATAAATTTTTAAAACTTTTATATAAAAAATATGTTAAATGTGGTCTATATTATTTTATCAACATATATGTAAAATAATTATCATTTTTTAGTTTGTTTTTATATGAATCAATAAGTTGAAAAACTAATATCTAGAATTTATTCATACCAATGTATTTTTGCAAGTTCTTGATACTGTTAAAAACAATGTCAAAATATTGTAATCTTTTATATGCATAGAGAAAATGATGTAGATCAAATATAACAACTTTTTTTTTTTTTTATATATATTTGAGTTTTAAATTTTAAGTTATTAACATTTATAAATGAAACAAATAAAAGGCATTTGAACGCTCTATTATTTTTGTAAAACTTTTAGGAGTACGACTAAAACTTTTAGAGCATTTATTATTTAATTAAATTAAAGTATTTGTTAGTGTAGTACTAATGTGAAAAAAAGTACTAAATCAGGAGTACATCTAAATATCATTCTTGCACTAAATATATATGCTCGTCAAATTTTTATGAGAAGTATTAATTGCACTTAATGTGTTTCTTACGTACATTTCAAATTAATCTATGTTTATTATTTTATTTTAAAAAATATTAATGTTTAATAATAAAATGGTTCATACATTGCATTGTTAGAAACAAAAAAAGAAATTCAAAAATTGTATTTTCACTTATCCAACAAATTATTTAATTTGAATATTGAAAAAAGAAGTAATTAACATTTTACATACTAAGGACAAATATTTTTCAAAAGTATTTTTTTAACAAATACAGATAAATGATACAGAATATAAAAAGTAATTTGTTAGATATTTTTTTTACTTTTTCAAAAGGAAAACTAACATAGAGAGTTAACGTCACATTGCCATGTGAAGGAATCCAAATTTCCTTTCATAGATATGAAAATTGCGCTGTTCTTCCTACAAAATAATATAAAAAATATATATAAAAGTGGGGTAAATATTGTTACAGAGTGGTTTTAGCTTCGTGCAGCGCACAAACCATTTGCAATGCCATTTTGATTATATAGTTCCTACGCTGCATGAAGCGAAAACTGATCTGTTAAAGTCTTTACCCTAAAAAGTGGGTTGTTCGGTTGTTCTCCATTGGCAATGACAAATAATTTAATTTTGAGTTAATAAAATGGAAGAATTCTCTATCTAGATAACACATCTACAAACTCCTTTTCCAATTATGGTATGGAACTCAAGCACAAGCAACGCCAATTTTGGCAAATTTTGATTGACAGACGAATTTGTTCTTCTTTCAATCTTTCCGACCACATAACAGAGACTTGCCAGAAAAACAGTAGGTCAAATCTAATAATTCTTTGCGTGATGCTTTTTTCTCTTTTGAAATAATTAAGTTGACGTAGGTCAAATCTAATAATAAATTTATCTAATAAATATAAATATTTATTTGAGATCGGTTAGGGTCACAATGGTATGATCAAGATCTTGATGCTATCAATTCATTTTTATAATTTTAAAATTCAAATAGTCAATCTAAAGTGCTTAACATATTTTTCATATTAAAATGTGCTTAAAGACCAACTTTATATTTTTTTCTGAAATTTTTTATTATATTTTTTACAATTTTTGAAAATAACTATTTTTCATAATAAAAAATAAATACAATAGTGAAAAACTACTGTTATTTATAATTTTTGAAAATCACTGTTTTCTTATTTTAACTTTAATGAATTTCTATAAATGAAAAATTATGTTGTACCTTGTCACTTTGAATATATTATGCGGCAAGGATCGCATTGTTCAATATTTATCACAGTGTTGTAAATAACGGTATGCAGTCGTCGGACGGACAGGGTGCCGCCAAGCGATTAATCGGTATGCGGCCGATTAATCGGAATTATGCGGATAATTTAACGTTTTTATTAAATTTATATATATATATCATAATTTATTAAAGATAATTTATTTAACTCATTAAACTTATCAAATAAACTTAATTTAAGTTAGTTTTATTATTATAACATGACACTATGCTTATTTCTTCGTAACACATAAACACAAAATAAGTAAAAAGAAAAAAAAAACATGTGCAAAAAATATTAGATGTATATCCAAGCACAAATAAAACTACAATACATGATTTACAAACCTTATTATCACATACTATCATAGAAAAAAAAAATAATGTGAAAAAAAAAATTCACTGGAATAAACGGAAAAAAACGGGAATAAAATGGGAATAAACGGGAATAAACAGGAATAAACGGGAATAAACGGGAATAAACGGCCGATTAAACGGAAAACGGCCGATTAATCGGAAAAATGGCCGATTAAACGTTCGAAACCGCAAACAGCCGCCCGTTAACAGTTTGCGTGACGGTGTGGCCACCGTTTCCGGTTAAACGGCCGTTTTGGCCGTTTTTTACAACACTGATTTATCATATGAGACACCTATCACATCTATGGCGTAGGGGCGGACCCATGTATATCAGGGGGGCAGCTACCCCCCCCCCCCTCCCAATTTTGCATTTTAGTGGAGGTCAGGATATTTTGATCGACTCTGCCTCTCTCTTGGATGTTTAATTTGTAGTTCGAGTTAACTTAGAGTTAAAATTAAAATATTTTTTTAATTATGATTAATAATTAGAATTATATATTAAAATATCAGAAATTATAAGTCAGAGTATTGAAAAATATAAATTAAAGTATTATTTTTTATTAAGTACTTAATTAGTTAATATATTTGAACCCGATTAACTATTTAAATCCGATTCGATTTTGTTTTTGCCTTCCTGATGAAAATCCTGAGTTCGCCCTGTTGTGGCATGCAACCATATGGTATTTAGTATATACATGGTGTGATAATTGTATATTCGCCACAAGGGATATCCAAATACAAAAGAGTTCTCATCCATAGCTTTACATGCCTCTACCGTGCAAACATGTGGTATGTCGTATGTACATGGTGTGATAATTATATATTCGCCACAAGGGATATCCGAATACAAAAGAGTTCTCATCCATAGCTTTACATGCCTCTACCGTGCAAACATGTGGTATGTAGTATGTACATGGTGTGATAATTGTATATTCGCCACAAGGGATATCCGAATACAAAAGAGTTCTCATCCATAGCTTTACATGCCTCTACCGTGCAAACATGTGGTATGTAGTATGTACATGATGTGATAATTGTATATTCGCCACAAGGGATATCCGAATACAAAAGAGTTCTCATCCATAGCTTTACATGCCTCTACCGTGCAAACCTGTGGTATGTAGTATTTACTGCTGAAATTGGGTGATTTTTTTTTTTTTTTTTTTAATAAAGACTCCAATACAAATATATTTATTACGGAAGTATTATTAATCTTATTAAAAAAAAAACTACAATTGTGGTGGTTTTATATCATATTGTGATATCATGATGTAACTATATATATCAACCCCAACAATTACTACTGGCCTCAGGTACGTTTATAATGAATTTTCCAAAACAAAATTAGCAAATTCAATCACCTAATATATTGGTTTCATCAAGCCGCCTTATATAAAATCATACTTATATATTATTTACATTTTAAAAAACATAAATTTATTTTTAGTAAGGGAGGAGGGGTCACCCAAACTATTATTATCTATGAGGGATTATGTAGTTGGGTTTCCAAACACACACACACACACACAATCTTCTGCACATAGAGCATTCTCTTTAACTAGCTACTATATATTTACTACAACAAAATGACCCTTCTGTGACCGGCCAAATCGGTCACAGAAGGGTAAGACGTCGGTCACAGAAGGGTCAATCGGTCACAGAAGCTCAAAATCGGTCGCAGATGGATCGGTCACAGTTGCTCCGTCACTGATGCCCTCCTCGCTGACGTCACCGGTCACAGAAGAGTTAAAAATCAGTCACAGAAGGGTATTTAAAATAGAAATAAAAACAGAAAAAAAATAAATAAAATAGAAAAAACAGAAAAAAAAGGAAAAAAATTAAAAAAATAAAAACCAATCAGAAAAAACGAAATAAAACAGAAAAACGAAAAAAAGAGAGATAAAAAACAGAAATAAAGTAGAAAAAGAAAGAAAAACAGAATATAAACAGAAAAAAAGAAAAAAAAAACAACAGAAAAAAAGGAAAAAAAGAAATCAAACTGAAAAAAAGAAAAAAAGGAGAAAAAAAGAAATCAAACAGAAAAACAAATCAGAAAAAAAGAGGAAAAAACAAAAATAAAATAGAAAAACGAAAAAAAGATTAAAAAAACAGAAAAAAAGCAGAAAAAAAGAAAGAAAAACAGAAAATAAAACTGGAAAAATAGAATATAAAACAGAAAAAAAACAACACAAAAAAAAACAGAAAAAGAAATAGAAAATAAATAAAACAGAAAAATAAAACATAAAACAGAAAAACAAAACCGAAAAACAAAAGAAAACAGAAAAAAAAACAGAAAAAGGAAAAAAAAAGCACAAAAAATGGGAAAAAAATAAGCAAAAAAAACAGAAACAAATAACAGAAAAATAAAACAAAAAAATGGAAAAAAACAGAAACAAAAAGAGAAAAACGGAGAGAAAGAGAGAGAGAGACGAAGAGTGGTGGTCTTTCACACGCGGGTGTCGGCAGGGGTCGGGCGGCGTCAGGCGGTGTGGCGTCGGGCGCGGCACAGCTGCAGTTCTTTTGTTTAAACCAAAAAGGCATGGAGACAGGGAAAAAGAAAGGGTTTGACCGCCATTTTTTAGGGCATACCTTTCTGCGACCGGTCCAAATCAGTCACAGAAGGGTTTTGTGGCCAAAGATTTTTATTTTATTTTTTTAATTGGTCTTCAGCAACTGGCGATCAAACCGGTCGCTGATGACTGAAAATGCTGTAGTGGATTAAAATCTGATTCGTTTTAAAAATAGAATTATTAATAAGAGCCTATTCCAAATTTTTTACAGTTTTAAATTGGGTGATGATGACCCATGTTCATACTCCAAAACAAATATATGTATTAATTATATCAGGTACGAATTAACGATCTGGTAACTTTATATTTATCCGATGATAAATTGTAAGGAAAAAAAAAATAATGTTTGTGATTCTCCATATCTCCATATTAGTTGAACAAAACATGTAATTCAAATAATTTGAGTAAGCCTAAATTACAGGGGATAAATTCCTGTGCGTTTTTACAAGTATCACACTCACATGCAAATCTTATAATTTAATTATTATATATAGAGACATAATATTAGCAAAGCTAGGGTGTGATGTGCTCGTCAGGAGAGTTTAGTAAGCATAACTTCAAAAGTATATATATCAAATCGACTTCAAATGATGAATCCAAACTATTGAAATCTATGTACTTTATGAGTGATGTATCTACATGCAAAATTTTGAAAGTTTCGAATTCATTTACTACGAGGTCAAGCGGTCAAAGGAATGATGAAAAATAAATATATATAAAACAACTTATAAAATAACTTATTAAAATATTAATTCATTATTTTGACTCTTGATCTTGTAGCAAATGAATTCAAAGCTTTCAAATTTTTGCATGTACATGCATCACTTATGAAGTACATGAATTTCAACGGTTTGGATACGTATACGTCATTTAAAGCTAGCCCGCTATATTTTTGGAGTTACATTCACCAAACTCTCTTGATGAGCATATCACACCCTAGATTTACTCCACATAATATATGGGGGGAGGTGGGGACTTGCATGTCTAATTAGCTAGGGAAGCAATATATATAACAATTATTAATACGTACACATGCACCAGGAGAGAGCTTTCTAATTAAGCTTCTTGAAATGGGAATAACTAGAATATGAGACTATTTGAGAATATGAGCTATTCAGAATAACAATGTGTATCCAAACAATATTTTTGCTATTCGAAATAGTGAGAATAGCTGCTATTCTCTATTCTTTAGAAATGTTGGAATAACTACTGTTGGAAAATGTGAATAGAGAAAAAAAATGTTTATTACCGTCAACACAATCCCGAAATTACAAAATTTATACCATTTCTTTTATCTCTACGTCGTGACAATTCATTTGAGACCCCACTTGCCTATCTTTTTTTCTTAATAAGCATCTTGTTAACACTATTATTTATCAGTTACAGCTATTCACTATTTCAAATGTACAATCTAAATAATATTTTTACTATTTGAAATAGCACCATTTTCACACTATTATGAAAATCACTATGTTTTCACTATTATTATTTACTATTCTAAATAGTAACTATTTTAGCTATTCTAGAGTGCATCCAAACGTATCAATTCATCATCATCATGTCTTGCTTGAGCAAACATATATAGCTAGACCAAAGAGATTGCGGTATCTTTGTTTATAAGACACACGAGATTAGTTATTATTATTAGAAATATAAATTATATGTATGCGTTATTACGTTTCCATATAAATAATCCAAACTTGGAGTATGATTCTCACAACCACATGCATATGCATCCATCTACGATATATTTTCTTCTTGTTTTTTTGGCTGGGTGTTAAAGGGGATCTTAGCAGCCAATTAATTAGCTGGGGATGCAAACAATTAATTAATTATTAATATATGTGGTATGCATTGACAAAATTAAATCTCGGCAGTTAATTATTAAATAACGATGACTAGTTAAGGTATTATTTTGAGGAGACACCAATTAAAATTTTATTTTAATTAATTGGAATTTATGAAAAAGAGAAGACTTAATTTTAAGAATCCTTCTTTTAAGAATCCTTATTAGATAAAGATAGGGGTAGTAATTAAATAAAGTAAATTATTTGTGCCTCACTCTCAAAATTTTTAGTCCCCCCTATACCTACTATAAATCTGTGATCCATCCTAGATATATACATTATATACAAAGTATCATAGCACACAATTATATACATATATATATTGGTTCCACAAATATATACAGATATAAGATATATATTGTGTATATATTTGTAGAGCCAAATATATATCTTATATATGTATGACACCACATATATCTTATGAGAGAAACAGATGAACACGCATCAATAGGAGAACGCAAAAACAATGAATCGTTGGATGCATGGAGATCTAACAGATAAAAATTAAGTTGTATATTGTAGGTGAACAGTAACCCACATCCAAGATTAACCGTCATTTTTATCCATGCCCACTAACTCCTACATTTCCCCAACTCTGCCCAGAAATCTGAAATTTCGTCAAAAATGCCCAAACCGGCCACTAAACCTGCGGTTTCTAATTTTTATTAGAAACCGGCTACTAGACCGCCGGTTTCTAATAAAAATTAGAAACCGCGGGTTTAGTGGCCGGTTTCCATGTTTAATTTCGGCCAGAGCTATTTAATAGCCGATTTCTCTCAAAACGTACAGTAGCCCCATTTTTAGAGAAGAAGAAAAGAGGAGAGAAAGAGAACGACGCGAAGAAGCGAATCTACAGTGATCTGCAGTATTTTTTTGAACAGTACGTATAGTATTTTTGTACAGTACCGGTATTATTTTTGTACAGTACCTGTAGTATTTTTGTACAGTACCTGCAGTATTTTTGTACACTACGTATGTACAGTAATTTCTACAGTATTCTGTCAACAGTAATTTCAACAGTATTCTGTCAACAGTAATTTGTGTACAGTAATTTGTACAGTATTATGTCTACAGTAACATTTGAACAGCAATTTTTGTACAGTAAACGCTGTATAGTAAACATTGTACAGTAACGTTTTATTTTTTTTATTATTATTTATCAGTAGATTATGAATAAAAAATGGATTACTTGAAAGATGTTTATCATTTACGACAATGTAGTTTGTTGGTCATGGCGTTGCTTGTTACATTACATTATAATGGAAAGTTTCTACATGGTCCACAAGGAGCATATTACTCCAAACCGCCATCGCATTCTTTTGTTGTTCAAGAGGGTACCTCCCTTTCGGGCTTGAAGTCTCAAATTTATGATTGTGTGGGTTTTAACCCGAATCGATGTGACTTAAAGCTGTCAACCCGAGCCATGAACGGACCAATGTATATCCAAGTTCCGATAGATAATGATCCTTTTTGGAGTCAATTGTGCAACAAGTTTAAGGAGCAGGGGTTTTCTTTTATGGAACTGTACGTGAAGAGAATTAAAAAAGACGAAAGTGGGAGTAGTTCGGGACAAAATTCGGTGGCGCCAAACTATGGACAAGAACGAGTCATAGAACAATACACCACTGTTGGTCCAAGTTTCCAACAACACCCAGAACCAGTTATGGACCCATACACCCCAGCTGGTCCAAGTTTCCAACCACACTCACCACCAGACATGGGCCCATACAACCCCGTTACTGCATATGCCGAACCATACACCCCAATTGGTCCATATTTCGAGCCAACCCCTGAACCACCAATCGATAACACAATTCCATTGCCATTACCTCAATCACCACTAAGAAAATCACCACCTCACCCCAGACCGTTACCAGTACCAGTAGATGAGCGTGCCGGGTCGGATTTTGAAAACATGAATGAAATTCCAGAATATACACTGGAAACGGCGGATGAATATGAAGGAGAATGGGATTCGGACCACTTGGAGGGTTTACGTGAAGATGGTGCTTCGGGGGGTGGAGAAGGATCAGTTCGTATCAACCCATTCAATGGCAGGGCCAGCACGCACCCGTTCGAATGCTTCAATGATACATCTGGCTTTCAAGAAGCTGATATCGGATTTTTCGGTGCCCGAATCACGTACAGTAGTGACCTGGCAGCCGGGCTATATTTTAAAAACAAAGCTGATCTGAATAAGAAGATTAACGAGTACCACGTTGATAAGAATCAGGAGGTTGAAAGGCAAAAAAGCGACAAGACTCGAATGGTTGTGGTTTGTAAGGATAAAGATTGCAGTTTCAAACTCAGAGCTCAACCAACGGGTGACGGGGATGCATGGGTTATCACAGAGCAAAACCATCCTCACACATGCAGGACTGATCACACAAGGACAGACAATGCAATGCTTACTGCGTCCATTATTGCTGATATTATTGAGGATTCTATTAAAAAGGACCCGGCTATGAGCATCCAATCAGTCGCAAACTGTGTGAGGGTTAAATACAACAACTGTGAAGGCAATCGCCGTAGGGTATCGTCCCGGCTGTGAAGGTGATAGGGACTCAATCTCATCGAAACTGATAGTCACCCCATAATCCTCCATATGGTCGTAAGATGCAGACTCGTATGGCGGTGGCGGCGGTGGCATGCTAGCTGGACCCTGCAAATCAAATAATAATATAAATTTTTGTATTAGTGGCAAAAGTTGAACTAACTCGACTCATAACAAATACGACTTACCGGTGGCTGTACTGGACGTCCCTCAGAGTTATAGTAGGCAGTTCAGCCAAAATTAGACAGCACCCACTGATAATAGTCCCATTCTGCATCCACACGGGGTGGAGATGGCATATCCCGAGTGAATACGGCTGGCGCATCTGGCTCGTCTGGATCTACTGCCCGCCAATCGATGTTCTCTCCGGTGTCGCGCAACATGCTGATCAGACGCCCACCAGATCCGGCATCCTCAATGAGTTGGCCATGATCTTTCAACTGACTCCATCCAACTCTTCGCCAGCCCTTCACCCCGAGCATCTTGATGGCATGCGCAGCGGCCTTAATCGGCAGTAATATCTGAACAAAAAAACATATATTAGTCAACATATTTATGTAATTACCGTTTAATGAACATATAATATAAAGGTGTTGGATTAATTACCCAGCGAGCCCAGCGACGTCCGGTAGGCTGGTGACCTGATAGATCCTCTTGCAGTGGCTGGCGGAGATATGCACTATAATCGCCCACCAGATATAATGACGCCGCGCCAACCCTGGAGTACCAAGTCCTGTACCTCAGCAGATGAGATCCTGGGGTCTGAGTCATCTCATCAGGCATCTGATATATCTGAGGCTCAGCCGGAATCTCAGACTCTACGTAATAATTTGGTAACTCGAGGCGCCAGTTTCTTTCCATAGCGCCGGCGTGCGACATCCTGCCAATTAAATGTAAGTTGCAATGAAAATGTAACAGATAATTTAGAGGTTATCGATAATTAATTAAATTTCTTACTTGTGCAGTCTCCTGATCTCCTGCCTGGGTAATGCCGGCTCCACTGGGATCAATGGCTCCTCTCCGTACTGCCGAAGTACCCGATCTGGATAGTGGTGCTCCACTATCCAGAAGCAGACTAGCGGGCCTCGGTACCACCAGCTGTCACGCTCCTCAAGACAACGAAGGGGCAACTCCTCAGACGCATACAGATCTGCGTATGGTGTCCACTGCACCTGCGACTCGTCCAGGTTATTCAGCTGTAAACGCACCAACCTAATACCTACGGTGCGTCCGTGCCCCTCATCCCGATAGTGGTGGATACCATGCCAACGGTGGCCGTAGACCGGCCATCGCTCCTGATCATCTTGCGCTGTCCCCAAACTGGCTCTGGCTTATTTGGCATAGGACGGCCCACCGGTAGCCGTGACCATGACCAATGCTGCAACAAAAGAACCGGCCCGTACACCTGTTTGGCCTTCACCTGTATTTCGGAGGTTATAAGTCGTATTTTCATTTGACTAATTGATGAAATAATTAAGTAACAAACAACATAATAACTAACCTGACAAGCACTGCAGAGGCTACGGTACAGCATAGCTAACACAGCTCCACCCCAGTTGTAGGCCGGCGGGTTATCAAAGTCCCTCAGAAGTCGCAAATACATCATGGGGATGCCATCGCCGCTGGCATCAGGAAACATAACGGTACCGAAGAGGTCCATCACGTAACCCCGGGTGTATCTGTAAAAACAAAGAAGATGGTTAGTATTATAATTACATAAGTTAATTAACAGATGAAAAATAAATTATTATTATTATTATTACCTCCGAATCTCCAGATCACTAGAGGCATCCGTCAGACCGGCACTGAAGTGCTGCCGCAACTTTGTCTTCTGCATGTGATAACTGGACTTCCCCTTATCGGCCCGTAGCTGTGTCGGATCTGCCCCCAAATACTGATCGATGTCATGGGCGAAGTCTCTGCTGTCAGATACTCCGCCTACGGGAATGCCCCTGATCGGCAAACCCCAGAGGGCACTCACGTCCTGCAACGTGACAGTCATCTCCCCGAAAGGCATATGGAACGTGTGCGTCTCGGGACGCCATCGCTCAACAAATCCTGCGATGAGAGATGCATTGATGGAGGGAGTCGTGTCCCGCAGGATGGGCACAATCTGATATAGTCCCAGCCGGATGAGATATGGGTCCATCTGTGAGAAGTACTGCATCCGAGGGACGTAAAAATTGACCTCCATCAGATAATCGTCCTGCGTTGAAAGCCAACAAAAGTATTACATAATGTATACAACAAAATTTAAACTTCGTATATGGACAAAACCTAGCATACCTCAACGGAAACCAATGATACCCTGTGCTCGCGGTGGGGCATCCATAAGAGAGGGCTGAAGTGCTCGGTACTGGTGGTGTCAATCGGCGCCTCAACCTGTGGTGCACGTCTGGGCCGTCCTCTACCTCTACCTCCAGCCATCCTAAACTTAAATTGTGTAAAAACGCTTTAAAATGAGCTAAAATGAGCTAATTATACTATTTTATACTCATTATTTTCGAATTAGGCTAAGTTATATAACTATCCGAAATTATACAAAATTTTATCAAGTTCGATACCTATACTAAATTATATCCTAATTTATAACAAACCATAATTTATACCCAAATTATACCTTAATTTATAACTATACTAAACTATACTAAACTACCTAATTTATAAAAAAAAATTTAACATTTCTAATGAATTGGTAGCAATTTATAACAATTTCTAACAAACGGTAGCAATTTATAACAATTGGTAGCAATTTATAACAATTTCTAACAAACGGTAGCAATTTATAACAATTGGAACAAAATTGGTACATTTCTAATGAATTGGTAGCAATTTATAACAATTGCTAATAAATTTTAACAATTTCTGATAAACGGTAGCAATTTATAACAACTAGTACCAATTTCTAATAAATTATAACAATAGTCAACAATTGGTAGCAATTTATAATAAATTTATAAGAAGTTATAACAATTGGTAGCAATTTCTAATTAATTTTAACAATTTCTAACAATTCGTACCAATTTCTAATAAATTTTAACAATTTTTAACAATTAATACCAATTTCTAAAATTTTTTAACAAATTATAACAATTGGTACCAATTTCTAATGAATTAAAACAATTCCTAAACAATTTATAGCAATTTCTAATTAATTTTAACAATTTATACCAATTTCTAGCAATTTCTAATAAATTTAAACAATTTCTAAACAATTTATAAAATTGGTAGCAATTTCTAATAAATTTATAACAACTTATAACAATTGGTACCAATTTACAACTATTTTGGCCTACTGAATAATATAAAATAATATATAGGGACTTACTTGCAAAAGCAGGCAGAAAAGGAGAAATCTGGGAGAAAGAGAGAATGTGAGGAGAGATAGTGTGAAATTTGATGAAATGAATTGTGAGGAAATTTCGGAACAGTGCACACGTATATATAAAATTATTTTTTTTGAGCGACCGGCCACTAAACACGCGGTTTCTAATTTTTATTAGAAACCGGCGGTCTAGTAGCCGGTTTCTAATAAAAATTAGAAACCGCGGGTTTAGTGGCCGGTTTGGGCATTTTTGACGAAATTTCAGATTTCTGGGCAGAGTTGGGGAAATGTAGGGGTTAGTGGGCATGAATAAAAATGACGGCAAGATTAATATTATGAGATAGATATCTTATATTTAGCCATACAATTTATATATTTAGCACACAATTAGCATAAAGAAATTAATGGTAATTAATTAAATAAAATTTGGCAAAAAAAATCATACTCCTATAATTTGTATGGCTAAATATTATATTCAATTAATTTGTAAAGAAATTCAAAAAAATTAGGACGGGTGACGGTCGGCGGCATATGTACCAGTCACCATGTTCATTTTCTCTGGTTTTTTTTTCTTTAATCCGAAATAAGTATAGACAAAGTGCCTACTATATATGCACCTCGTACGAATTATTAAAATATATGTTTGTTATTTATGCCTTTCAACTTCAAATAGGGGTGTCAATGGGTACAATACGGATAGGATGGAAGCATTTTTATACCCATACCCACTAATTAAGAGTTGATTTTATCCATACCCTACCCTTACCCATTAAGAATTTGTCTTACCCTATCCTACCCATACCCATTAAGATTAGTGAGTACCGAAACGGTAGCAAGTGAATAACGAATAATACTAACATAATAGTTCTATTATTTTTACAAATATACTATCAAAACTCATCACGTCATACATATGCAATCACAATTACTAATAAAAATCAAAATACAAATATGCAATCAATTCTGACTAATAATTTTTTTATAAAGAAAAAACGAAAAATACAAACTCTTCTAACAAATTAAAAATTCAATTCATTAACAAAACATTCAAATAAAAAAGTAATATGATTAATATATTATTCTTTTTACAACAAAATGCATATATTTTCTCATGGATTAATGTTGATACAGTGATATGAGAAACATAAAATTGAATATAATATTTATATATCTATATGAAATTTATTTTATATAATTATCCGTTACCCAATGGGTACGAAATAGCCTTTACTCGTACCCGTACCCATTTAGTTAATGAAAAAAAATTCTTACCCATACCCATACCCATACCCAATAAGCTAACGAAAAAAAACCTTACCCATACCCGTCTTATCGAATACAATATGGACAAAATAAATGAGTAAACGGTTTTCATTGACACCCCTAATTACTCCAAAATATCTAGCTATCTAGTCTTCCAATTTTTTTTTTCTTTCAAAATAGTAAACGCATTGGTGGTTCCACCCATAGTGACAAGATTCGCGAATAATTTCCGAATTATTCGTGAATTCACTACTACAGAATGGCGCTTCCTACACTGTGGTTGTACACGGATTTTCTCGGTTTTATGTAAAACCGTGTACCAAATAGGATTTTTCCAATGATCAATGATATCTCTAAGAATCCCACACGGATATTTCATTGAAAAACAATGTTTCAAAAAAGCCGTTTGAAGTTTACATTTCCTACACGGATATTTAGTTAAATATCCGTGTAGGAATGGTGAGAGAGCTACACGGATTTTTATTAAAAAATCCGTGTAGGAAAGGGTTATTGTACACGGATTATTGTTTAAATAACAGTGTAGAAAGGATAGAGAGCTACACGGATTTTTATTAAAAAATCCGTGTAGGAAGGGATTATTGTACACGGATTATTCTTTAAATAACAATGTAAAAAGGTTAGAGAGCTACACGGATTTATAGTGAAAAATACGTGTAGAAAGGTAGTTTTAGGGTTTTGGTTATATAAAAAGACATTTTCCCTCCAACGCTTTTTTGATTTTATAATACTCTCTCTCTCTCTCTCTCTCTCTCTCTCTATCTCTGTATTAAAATATTGGTCTGATTTCAGCTCGTAGCACAACTGGGATTTGAGATATTTGAAGTTGTTATTTTCTCCTCTCTATCTTGCTAAGGTTATCTAATTTTCTGTTACTTATTATTGCTTATTTAGGTCATGTGTAATTATTATTGCTTATTTCTCTTTTATTTTTCTTTTCAGTTTTGTAGGATTTTGGTTGGTTACTGTCATCTTCGCCTTGGTTGGTTACTATCCTCTTCGCCACCCTCCCTCCATAAATTCATATAAGATGCAATAATTTTTTTCTTACGAAATTGATTTTCAGTGGTTCGTATAAAAGCCATACAGGTTCAATTAATTTTATGTATAAATTTTAATTGAGAATTTTTATTCTCTATGATGTATGTATGTATGCACAAATTAATATGTTGATCCTTGTATTTTTTATTGGAGATGCAATATTGTTGGAGACCTTTAACCAAGATACATCATGTCATGGATCACATGCAAACTTCCTTTTTGATATGTTGGATCTAATACAACTTAGTATGTATGAAATTTCGTGCTAGAGTAGATCATAGCCATGAGTTTTGGCAACATGAGCCCAACTTATGGAAATTTGGCCCAAACCTTGATCACATGGTTGCTAAGTGGTAAGGACATAATGTTTATACAAACATTGTATTGGATCTTGAGAAGTGTATGTTATGTGTTAGATCACATGAGATTGCATGTAAAAAAGGCTATGTATATATATATGTTGCAAATGGCTATGTATTTATTTTTGCAAAAGGCTATGCATATACAAAATGCTATAAATTTATTTTTGCAAAAGATTATGTATATTCAATCTGAAATATATAATTACTGGCTAGCAAAAGTGGAGGCTAGCTTTAAAAAAAAAAAAAAAAAAAAAAAAAAAACGGTTCAGCAACCTTCCTACACGGATTTTTATTTAAAAATCCGTGTAGGAAACAATTCTACACGGATTTTTACTTAAAAATCCGTGTAGGAATGTTGATATTCCTACACGGATTTTTTATTAAAAAACCGTGTAGCTCTAGTTGGATTTCTACACGGCTTTTAAGTAGAAATCCGTGTAGATTGTTGATAATTGCACACGGATAAATATCCGTTTGCAAAAGATGGGACATTCCTACACCCTAATATCCTACACTGCAGAAAATCCGTGTAGCTCTTTGTGATTATCCGTGTACAATCACCATATTCTGTAGTAGTGATTATTCGGTTTTTTGGTGATGCCGAACTGAACACCGAATTATTCGGTTGACCGAACTTTGACTGAATAATTCCTGAATAATTCGCAAATTTTACGAATTATTCCCAAATTTTCCAAATTTTTCCGAATTATTCCCTAATTTTTCCCAGAATTTTTCTCAGAAATTTATTTTTTGGTTAGTTTTTTTGTTTTTGCTCTCTTACAAAACTGAGATCTCTGATCCGAATAATACCGAATTATTCCCGAATTATACCCGAATTATCCCCGAATCACGAATTTTTGATCTCACCGAACCGAATCTGAATAATTTATTTGCCACTATGATCCCACCTATAAGCGACACCCCATTAATTATGAGAAAACTAATATCCACCACAGAAGACTCGATTGAACGTAGAACTCAAATTTCCTTTTACGAGGTTGATGTATTGGAGTCATTATTTCTGTTGCATCGGTTCTTCCAAGTACAAGTTATATCAATGTTTGTTCGAGGAATATATATATATCTGTCTCATAAATATTCGAAAGGTACACAAAGAAACGGAAAGGAATTCGCAGTGTCATATTTGAGAATTGAAGAAACTTTTAAAATTCGCTTGGCTATTGCGACAGTGACCAATAATTGGTAGCTAATTATATTCGTTTTAACTTTTTGAGTGTTGAAATTCGTTTTCAGTCGTATGTAATCTTGCATGATGCATGTTATATGAAATGGCGGTCTGTTGAAGGGGCGAAAAGCCATATACATGAATGGAACATTATCTGCAAGCGTGAAAAAATACTGATTTTTTTTTAAAATAGAATTCACTTTAAAAAAATTTAACAAAAGTAGCACTGTACTCTGGACAGCTATAAAAATAGCCTCCACCAGTTTCCCAAACTGGTGTAGCTTGAAAGGAGCTAGCTACAACGGTCCCCCAAACCAGTGGAGTCATTTTCTTACTCGGCTGATCCATTTTACAACCAAGCTGTGGCATGGCCACAAAAGATCCACAAACCAGCCTCTACCAGTCCCCCAAACCGGTGGAGCTGGGAATTATTTTTTTCCGCAAGGTCTCTGTCTCCTCGTTTCCGTCTCCTCCTTTGACTACTTTGACTAAGATACTTTTTGTCCTATTTTTTCTTTTTAACAGAGAATAAAAAATCTAATTTTTTTTTTTTTTTTTTCCTTTTTTGAATGAAGCTAAATGTTAATCTAGCTTGCTAGCCGGCCTATGTACGTTGGACCGAGTAAAAAGATAATATTTTCTGCTTGGGCTCCAGTTTGCAATTATCCAATTTTCAACCCACTAACTATTTGACATAGAATAGATATATCCGGTTATTTATAATGGAGAGAGGGGAATGGTGATCAGGATAAGGTCTATTATTGTCTCCACCGGTTTGGAAGTTCAGTGTAGGTTAATTTAAAATGGTTCCACCGGTTTGGGGGTTCGGTGTAGGTTAATTTTATGTAACCGTGCATGTAGCTGCTGTGGCAGAGGAGAAAATGGCTCCACCAGTTTGGATGACCGGTGTAGCTAGGCCCTTTCAAGCTACACCGGTTTGGAGGACCGGTGGAAACTATTTTTTATAGTTTTTCAAAGTATAGTGCTGCTTTGGTTATTTTTTTTTTAATATGGATTATATTTAAAAAAAAAATCCATTGTCAAGGGTACACTGACATAAACGTGTTATTTTTTAGTGTATTGATATTACCGATAGAAATATCTGCGACAATACCATCAGCAAAAAAACACTTTCACTCTTGCGAATATTGTCCCCAATTGTGTATATATATACACTCGCGGGAATACTAGGGAGTTGTTTGTTCGTAGATTTTGAAAATTATGTTTTCATATAGAAGTCGACTGAATAATTGGGTTGCAACGATTAGTGTAAAAATTATAACTAGAATTTGTAAATAAGAATAGAGAAGAAATAGTAATTATCAGATTAATGTGAAAATAATGTGTAATGTGGTGTTATTAAGATTAGTAGAAATGTTATTTGGATTATACATTTAGAATAATGAATAGTTGTAACTATCTTACGAGCGAGATAGCAGAGAGCTAATGAAGATGAAAGAAGACAAACGGGGTCTCAAATGAATTGTCACAATATGTTGATTGCAGAAGCGACGCTAACCTTGTTAGATCGAGACTGTGTTGGCGAAAATCTGAAAAAAAAATTTCTCTTTCTTCACACACGGAAATAGTAATTCCTATATTCACAAGGAATAACAAATTAACTATTATTCCGAATAACAAAAATATTGTTTTGATGCTCATAGTTATTCTAAATAATAGTTATATATTCTCGAATTAGATACTTTTCGCATCAATCCAAACATTATTTTTATTGTCCATTTCTATCTTATATCCTACCTAGGGCTGGCAATGAACCGGCTTGGTCCGAGCTAGACCAAGCTCATGGCTCGTTTGTTTTGGCAACGAGCGAGTCATGAGCTAGACAACCTTAAGAGTCCGAGCCAACTCATGAAAGCTCAGGGGCCAAAAATCTAAATGTATTATCAAGTCAACTATCATAAATTAAATTTGCAACTAAATTCACACATATAAAAAATACCAAATTTCTAAATTCATACAAACATAGTTCACAAAATAAGTTTATGCATACCAAATTCACATAAATTAATAAGTGCATCTCACCAGCTCGTGATCAAGCTAGATCTCAGCTCAAACTCATTAATTTTGAACCGAGCTAGTAACGAGCTGATTCATTAACAACTCAGTCTACTAACGAACAAATAGTTAGCGAGCAAATCAGATACGAGTCACGATCAATCCACGAGCTACAAACTTTTTTAGCACCCGGCCCTAATCCTACCTGGGAGATATATAAACTCATAAAGGAGTTGGACTTCATGGAAGAGTCGTAGAGCTGAATTAATAGCTTCTCCAGACAAGAAAAACAACATAAAAAATATTTTGTTACTGTTATTTTTTTTTTTTTTTTACACACTCCTGACGGATTGTCTGGCTTCGCCCCTAATATATATAGATATAGGTTTGCACGAGTAAAATAAGAAAAATGACTGAAAAGGGTTCGCAAGAAATATATGGCTGAAAAGCTTGATTCTAATAAAGCCTTGACTTTTATTAATAATTGCATGTGCCGTAAATACACGATCTATATATAACATATTCTTCATGCATGGTTATGCTAATATGTCAATAATAGGCATTCTAAATCTTTCTGGAAATTTTAGTTTTAAAACATCTAGACCTTTTCGTGACATTAACCCCACTGAATTTACAAGCAAACGAGGAATAAACTTTTTTTTTTTTTTTTCCTTTTTCCTTTCTTTTTGTTCCTTTTCGCAATGGCATATTCGTCATGAATACGATGACGAATGGCATTTGTCATGAGTAGGGGTGTAAACGGATACGGATTATCCGCGGATAATCCGCTTCGAATCCACTTATTATCCGTATCCGGATTAAACGGATATGGATACGGATACAGATAATTTTAGTATATGAAAAAATAATACGGATACGTATAGATACGGATAATTCCGTTAGGATATAAACGGAGCGGATATTCGTATACATCCGGATCCGAAATTTAATCTTTCAGCAGTTTTCAATTCATTTCACCCTTGCGAAGTTCCAAAAAACATACATATTCGTAAGTCCAAAAAATTTTGTAGAAAAATCATATAATATATTAGAATAATGGATTGGTTCTCTAAACCAATAAGCAATTAGTTATACATAATTGTCACTGTGCAAACTTAAAAAGTCCATTAAATTTTTGTCAATTTAGGTAATTTAAAATTATGAAATTTAGTAGAATTACTCAATATCCGACAATTATCCGTTCCATATTCGTATTCGAATCCGTATCCGTAGATTATCCATTCCGTATCCATATCTGTTTAAGACGGATATAGTTTTCAATTTTAATATCCGTTTACTATCTATATCCATATTCGTATCTGCTCGTTAAAAAACAAATACGAATATAGTATTAGCATTATCCGCACCGAATCCAGTCCGTTTACACCCCTTATCATGAGCATTCCTTTCTTTTTGTTCCTTTTCGCAATGGTATTCGTCATGAGCATGATATCTCATTTTTCCTTCTTCATAATTAACTATTATTTCTGATTCAGTGATACAGATTAAATAAATAGATGAATTTTATAATTATTTTGAATAATAAGTATATTTTTATAATTTTTTAGAAAATTGAAGAAAAATATCAGGGTGGCTCATAATTTTATATATATTTTGAAGTAGAACTAGGGTGCTTCTAGGAGTATCAAGTCCCTTTGTACTCTTAACTCTAAAATTTATCGGATTAACTTCTAACGACGAATCCAAACCGTTGAAATGCTTCTACCTTACGAGTGATGCGTCTATATTTGAAAATTTTAAAGTTTTGAATTAATTTAGTATAAAGTCAAGTGGTCTAAAAGCTTCCAAATATGAATGTATTAAAATTAATTTATAAACCTTCTAATTTTGGCCACTTGACTTTATACTAAATTAATTCTAAACTTTAAAATTTCACATGTAGACGCATCACTCGTAAAGTAGAAATATTTCAATAGTTTGAATTCGTCGTTCAAAGTTAATCCGATAGATTTTAGAGTTAAGAGTACAAAGGGCTTGGTACTCCTAGGAGAACCCTAGTTCTACTATATATTTTGAATCTTAAGTATATTTTACATTTTTTCTTAGAAAAATTAAAATTAAATCTCACACACACACATATACAGAGAGAGAGAGAGTTGGGCTACGGTACTTCGCAAAGTAAAGTGAGTGTTTTACTTCACGTCTATATCTTCAATTTCAAAGTTCAAAACGTTGATCTGAACCGTTCAAGTTGATCTCCATATTAAATTGTGCTTGGAGACCAAATTTTATAATTTTTATAATTTTTTTACTATTTATTTGAAATTTTTTAAAATCATTGATTTTTATGGTCCACAATTTTTTTGTAAATAGTGATTTTAAAATATTCCAAAAAAATAAGAATTTTTTTCTAAAAATTCTAAAATTCGGTCTCTAATCACAATTTAATATAACTAATTTACTGAGCTACTAAGTTCGAAGTTTCAAATATAAATAGAGAGAGAGAGAGAGATAGAGAGCGGCGGGGGGGGGGGGGGGGGGGGGGGGGGTTGACTAGGGTGCTGTGTACTTCATGCCATATCTTCATTTTCAAAGTTCAAATAGCCGATTCGAATCTTCCAATATGTTCTCCATATTGAAATGTGCTTGGAGACCAAATTTTATATTTTTTTGAATTTTTTTAATATTTATTAAGCCAATTTGAAAATCGCTGTGAACAATAAAAAACAGTAAAAATTTCTGGACCACCGGATCAACGATTTTCAAAGTGGCTAAATAAATAGTAAAAAAATTCCAAAAAATATAACATTTGGTCTCCAAGCACATTTCAATATGGAGATCATGTTGAGCGGTTCAGATCGGTTGTTTGAATTTTTAAAATGAAAATATAGTGCCATGGAGTAAAAATTTGTTTTACTCCATAAAGCACCCTAACCCAGCTCTCTCTCTCTCCCTCCCTCTTTTTTGAAACCTTCGCAGAGGCTGCGAAGTCGTGAGGGAGAATCGGACTTTCGACCTTTGGGTACAACAATCCTGGACTTTTTCCTAGCCAACTGTGCTACCTCCCCTTTGTCTCTCTCCCTCCCTCTCTCTCTCTCTCTCTCTCTCTCTCTCTCTCTCTCTCTCTCTCTATATATATATATATATAGGACTTGTCTAAGGTACTACACGTAGCATAGAGGTCCTCCGTGTAACGGCTCAATATTTGAATTTTCAAAATCCTAATGGTCGATCCGAACCGTTCAACATGATCTCCATATGAATATATACTTTCAAATCAAATTTTACATTTTTTAGAATTTTTTTACTATTTTTTATAGGTAAAAAATCACTTAATCTGAATGGTACGGAATTTTCAAATCAAATGATTTTCTACCTATCTGAAAAAATAGTAAAAAAATTCTAAAAATTCTAAAATTTGGTTTTCAAGTACATATTCATATGGAGATCATGTTGAACGGTTCGGATCAACTGTTAAAATTTTGAAAACTCAAATATTGAGCCGTTGCTCGGAGGCCCTCTATGCTACGCGTAGCATATTAGCAATTTCCTATATATATATATATATATATATATATATATATATATATATATGTATATATAAGTTTGGCTAAATTGCTACCGGTAGCACTTCGACCGGGGTCATATTTTAGTATTTGATGTTCAAATAACAAATCTAAACCGTTAGATGTTCAATCTATATTAAAATGTGCTTGAAGACCAAATTTTACATTTTTTAGAGTTTTTTTACTATTTATTAAGATTGTTTGAAAACCGTTGTTTTTCAATGTTGCAGAAATTTAATAAAAATATTGTTTTTCAAATCAGCTTAATAAATAGTAAAAAAATTTCAAAAAATGTAAAATTTGGTCTCCATGCATGTTTTAATATAAATGGAACATCTAATAGTTTGAATTTGTTGTTTGAACATCAAATACTAAAATATGACCACGATAGCAATTTAGCCATACTCTCTCTCCACTAAAGTAATGCATGTATCGATACTTTGCGTTCAACTTCAAGATTTAGGAGGCCGGTCTGTACATACGTATAGTAACTATGTATGTATACGTAAAAATGGTAATCCTTAGTCAATGATTCCTAAAGTCCTCTATGTAAACATGCAAAAGAAGATTAGATTCTAAAGATGTCGGATGATTGTGAATGTTTCTCTAGAAAAAATAACATGTTCAAAAGTTATGTATCTTTTGGAAATAAGTCTTTATGGCTATGAAATTCCATTTCCAATTAAAGCCATGCACAATTATATAAAGGGGTTCAGGCGTACTCCACAGATCACATAATTGAAGTGCATGCAAAATATACCTAGGTACAAAGAGTGTGTGAAAATTAGATTTCAATTTTGACAGGAAGATGAGTAGGCAAAGAGGGGATCCACTTGCTATTGGGAGAGTGATAGGAGATGTGGTGGATCCCTTTGTCAGAAGCACCTCACTAAGAGTTGTGTATGGTAATGGCACCAGAGAGGTTACAAATGGTTGTGAGTTCAAGCCTTCTCAAGTAGTGCAACAACCTAGAGTTGATGTTGGTGGTGCTGATCTCAGGACCTTATATACTCTTGTAGGGAAATTATTTACATTTGCGTTATTTAATTAGCAATAATTTTATCACTGCATGCCATATCAAATAGCAAAACAGCATACCTTATCTTAGTCAACAACTGCATATATTACTATTCTCAAGGCATTTCTGTCTGATGATGGTACGAAAGTGTAATGAGGACCATCTATATGGCTTTCGTACCGTCATCAAACATGTATTGAGAATTGCAACTATATATACATATATGTTTAATAAAAACTAGAAAATGTTCTATATGTTTACAAAATATTTTTTTTCTTAAAAATAGTTCATTTTAGATTCTATATATGATTATATGTTAAAATCAATTAGCTTTATATTAAACCTATTATATATCTAAATGTTTAAAAGTACATGACGTCTGTTTAATAAATTTGAACTGGTTCGTCCAAATATGAACGCATGCAAGATGAATATTTAAGTTGTGGATTCTTCTTATGACTCTTGTTCTTTAGATACAATTGAAGTTGGTGCATTGCAATTTACCATATACAGAGGTCCCTCGCGCATAGTGTATATACATAAGATATATGTTTACTACTCTCTTCGTATATATATGCATATGTACGTATGTATATGTAGTACATGCAGAACAAAAAATATCTGCAAAATAATAAATTTCTTTCTTTCTTTTTTAAAATCTAAATTTAAGTTCTTTTATGGGGATCTGAGTTGGGTCCCGTGGTATATATACAGGTGATGGTGGACCCAGATTCGCCAAGCCCAAGTGATCCGCATCTTAGAGAATACCTCCATTGGTAACAAAATAATATATACCACTCTTGACTCTTCTCTTTAATTATTCAAAGGGTTATTCCCATTACTGTTTTAGCTTCTGTGCTATATATAAATTAAGTTATGATTGATCAAAGATGAAGAAATGGATTTCCTTGTGTCAAATTTTTACTTTTTAACTTGTGTTTTGTGTGTTTAGGTTGGTTATCGACATTCCAGGATCCACAGGAGAAAATTATGGTGAGAGATAGATGCCTGTCTTTATCTCCCTCTCATTTAAGAAATCATGCATGATCCAACCAGTGTACTTGAAGTAAACACATAAAAAATAATATTATACATAGGGAATCAATGATGAAACGTATTATGAACATATATTCAAGTATCAAAAGATATCAACAACTATATGATTTAGTTGCCCAACTAATAACTTAAGTAAATGATATAAAGTCTTCTATTTTCCTCAAAAGAATATCAAGCTAACATATTTATTAACTGTCTGTATAATAAGGGCAAGAGATTATGTCCTATGAGAGCCCAAGACCAACCTCAGGGATCCATCGCTTTGTATTCGTGTTGTTTCAACAGCTTGGCCGGCAGACAGTCTATGCTCCGGGATGGCGCCAAAATTTCAACACTAGAGACTTTGCTGAACTGTACAACCTTGGCTCACCGGTTGCTGCTGCGTATTTCAATTGTCAGAGGGAGTCTGGCTCTGGTGGTAGAAGAATGTATCCTAATTATTAGGCGAGGAAAGAGGCAAGCTAGCTGATCTTGGTACAATATTTGTGCTTGCTTTGTTGTTTTATCTTAATTAATATGTGTTGTCGTTGTATAGCCAGTTGTGTTGTATTTGTACATACGGAGTTCAAAGCCTCCTATATATGAATGATTCTGTGTGTTAGCTAATTAGCCTAGGAGGTTATCTACACATACATAGTAGTGGTGTAAATGGCCTAGCTAGGCATCCATGCATATTGTATGAAGCATATAAAAATAATACGAACAATTATATAGTTTTATATATATTTATGATTTATCAACTTTCCTTCGCTTGATGTATGTTGGATGTTGTAATCATAATTTAGATTTGTTTTTCTAATTAGAAGATTCCTAACACACACGTATATATCTTGCAGCAAAAATCAAATATTCACTTTTTTCTTAATTTGTTTGGCCCAATTTTATTCTGCATAAAGAGGTCAATAAGTCGTGACACATTGACGTACTGACTAAATTGGTTGTATATCAGAAGTATTAAATTCATCAATTGGTTCTTAGTGTGAACTATTTATTGACGAACCAATGAACCATGTAAATGCATCAACGATTCCTTGGGGCCCATAGTTTTCCTTTTGGTCGTCCTAGGAAAGCTCCATCTCATTCTTCGTCTCAACAAATTAAATTATTTTGTTTTGCAAACTGAATATTCTCAAAATGTCACAGTCAATTAATGAATGAGTTTCCAATGCTAGCAACTAAGCCACATGTACACATGGTAATTAAGATGTGATTTACTTGCCATGCGTGTGAAAGTTTATGGATAGGAAAAGTTAATGTTTTTTTTTATAGAAGCTTGTAACAATATCGACACTAAATTTTCCATACCATAATTATCTAGAAGGACCGCATTTAACTTCAGCGCTGAAATATTTTTTTTCTACAAATATTAATATTGTCATTTGCAACTATTTAATTCTATACACGGAAATATTTAAACTTATGAGGTAAACAATTGTTACGTAAATAATTGTCCCTTCCATCAAATCTCCAAATGTCCCTGCAACATAAATACATGGGGACCATACACATTTATAAAAATATTAATATAATATTACCATAACTATCTGTGGGGACTGCAAAACTTTATTTATTTTTACATATGACGCTAGATGACATCTGAAAGTATTATTATAACGTATTACAAACACACACACACGCTGTACAAAGTTTAATCTTCATGCGTTAAGTCATATCAAGTTACACATCAAAATATTAATATCTTCTTTTTCAAGTATTTTTACCTTATGTTCCAAGTATTTATACTTATGCTGTAAATTATTTATATTATAGATGAAAGATCGCCAAAATCAGACGTCAGAAAGTATTAATATCAATTATTGAAAGTATTTATACCTATTCACTGAAGTATTTATACTTATGAGGTCAACTATTTTACTTAGAGGAAGATTGACGCGGGGACAATTGGAGAATGTTGATGCAGGGATACGTCTCTACTATTTTCATGTTGGGACGACTATGGGTCTGGAATAGGAGGATATATATATCAAGTTACGTATGTAAGTATTAATATTTTATTTTCTCAATATTTATACCTACGAAGGTTGACACGGGGACGAGTTTGAGGACTTGGAGGGGAGACCATATAATTAGTGGGACCATAGTACATCATTAGAGAAATGTTGTTTTGTTGTGGGAATTTTGAGGAAACTTGAAAGGGACAATTCATATAATTATTTTTTTTTATTTGACGGCTCCATAAAAAAAATCATATTATTTAATTAAGGATGTTATTTTCATCATGTTTTGTGACTCTCAAAAAAAAAAATGAAAACAACATCCTTGATTGGTTGTTATAGTGTGGATGGGCTAAAAAATTGTTATAGTGTGGATGGATCGATATTGCCAAACAAATTTACGTAAAATGAAATAATAAAATTGAACAATATGTATTATATACGTAAAATTGGTCATCCTTATTTTTTCTTATTTAAGGTTGTCAAAGCCACTTCTCAGGTCCATGAGGGAATATTTTTGTTTTCAATGTTTACCGTTAAATTAAATAGAGGTTTTATTTCAATATATATCAAGGAACATGGAGAAAATTTTCACTACATATATTGGTTCTTAATTGCAGAATATTGCAAAAACTGGTACTCTTGAGTACGTGTACTATACTGGTCTTTACCAGTGGTACGTAAGACGTAAATTATTGAGAGATCCTCGGCGTGCATTGCTCGTAAGGATTGCGGTCTAGATTTTGCATTTTGATTCTCAGCAATGATCGATCGATATTTTGTATTTTGTAATTGGAATATTGTAATAGTTAACGAACTTATTAGTATTTTTTTTTTACATGTTTCTAATGATTTTTATATATGCAAGTTTTCTTCAATTGCCTGTATTATATTGCAGTACCATCATTCAGAATGATATATTGTATTTTTGTCATTTTGAATATTTGAGGAATGTTAGTATAATAGTTATTAATACACTCGTTAGAATTTGTTTATTTACATGTGTCTAATGCTTCCTATATATGTAAGTTTTTCTTCTTATTGGGAACTCTTTGGCAATTTATACGACTTTCTAATTAAACCGTTTCAGCTTTTGTTCTGTTTTCCAATGCATAAAACAAGACCAAGATGCAGAATATAATTAGGGATGCTCCTTACTTCACCGAGTATTTTTGTGAATTTTAACTTCAAAATTTATTCGAATGACTTTAAACAACAAATACAAAAGGTTGAAACTGATTTACTTCACAAATTATGCATTTACATTTCAAATTATTATTCAACTTAATTTAGTATAAAATCAAATGGTAAAAGAAATATATAAGTTTATTTTAATTTATTCATTTTTCATTATTTTTTCACTATTTAATTTTATACTAAATTAATTCGAAAATTTATAAATGTAACATATGAAGGTATAATTTGTGAAGTAGATCAATTTAAAAGTTTAGAATCATTGTTTGAAATTAACATGATAGGTTTTGAAAGTAAGCTAACTAAGTTGAGCTTCAGAACATCATAGTTCTACTAAGAAAATTGGTGTACCGTGAATGGGAGTTTAATTCTTATGCATCCACCATCAATGTCTTTGTTATGTATGCATGCAATGCAATGCAACGAAAAGGTAAAAGCTCAGTTTGAAAGTTTGGACATTTCCGAGCTGAATTTGGTTTGGGCATAAATTGGACTTGGAAGGACCCGGCGATTTCCTCCTCAAATATGGGCCGAGTCCGAATTGGACATTTTTTTTTTCCAAATTACTGAGTTGGACAGGGTTTGAGCCTTAAATATCTCATGCAAACGGACCCCTTGAACCATACTATCCAAGACCAAAAAGAAATTAATAGAAACTTTTTAGCTTCCAGCAATTGAGAATCGCGAAAAGAATTATAAAATGAACTTAAAATATAGTAATTATTATTAATTATTTTTTTATATTCATGTTTGTTAGCCAGTAATGAATTATAAAATAACTTCATATATATTAATTTGAAGGGTTATGAAGACATCAAAATTGTAAATATGCACATACCAAAGGACCTTGCTACTGTAGTCCCTAACTACACTTGGAGATAATCAGGGAGTCTTACTGACTCTTAAACATTTTCCAATTTAGTCCTCTAAATTTAAATAATCAAACATGCATGGGCAAATAAAGTAAATAGAGAAGAGTTTAGAGAAATTTGACACACAAGATGATAATAGAGTTTAACTTAAAATATCTACGTCTCTGGAGTAAAGCCACCTCATCGGCGCCCCTTTTCTATTATCCAAAATGAAAGGATACATCTCGTGACACGTGAGCCCAACGATGGTGGGAAGTCACAGTGAAACTCGTGTATAGGTTTGAGCCTAGAAGCTCTAGCTAGAGAGTCCCTTTAGATCGTCACATAGCTATAGATATATGTAAGCGGAAACTCTAGAGCTAGTGTACTCCTTCGCGCCCGACAAGCAGGCTACACTAGCTAGGATGTAAAGGCTCTAAAATTAAAATCCTAGACACTAAACTATATCTCTAAGATGATAAGTCAAGTGGATTTGAGAGTGTTGAGAAGATATTTAAGTTTAAGTTCTCTCAACAATGGAAGCTTTCAATTGTTGCAATTTAATGCTTTCAAGAGTTGCAATTTCTCTAGAAAATATGAAATAAGATTACTCTTTATATAGTGGGGAACTCAGATTTGCCAGATCCATTCTAATCGGAAAAGATTTGTTGCAATGGATTGTACGAATATTGAAGTTAGGGTTTTCGCATTTTAATTCAAATTGATATTAACCGTCCTGAGTGTTTATGTCTGTTCAGAACAGTTAATACAATTTATCCCACAAAACTTGATAAGCGTACCATACGAAAGTCACCCGTATTGAACGGAACCAAACTGGAACTCTCCGTCTTATTTCATTTAAATTTGTTCCATCTGATTTGGTTTGCTTAATACGGATGCTTCAGAAATCAACAAGCTTCAAATATACTTAACTTAACTACTTGATTATTATACAAATTTATAGTTTCGTAAAGTCTTGTCAACTTCTTTGGTTCATTTAAGGAATCTTGTAATTCAGCACTTCATGAACATTGGTTCTTCATTATAAATCTTATAATTAAAGCTCTAAACCTATCATTGGTTCTTCATTGTAGATCTTGCAATGAAAGTTTTGAACCTGCAAACTCACTCAATCATATAAATGGTTAAATTCAAGTAATGTATGTTTTGCAAATTTCGTCAAACAAAGTATTAGAAGATTGCATACAGCCAACACCTACTTGCAATTTCATGAAGATTGTGAAGGTTATTCACAACTTTTCTCAATCGAGGAACCTCTCCATAGAAATAATTTGTCTAACAACCATGCAAAGATTCCTCTGCTAATAAAAGCGTGATTAAACTATCATATTTTGAAGATCGAAAACACAGTTGCTAGTTATTGAATAATATTGATTTTCTCTCTTCTCCATCTGATTGGGATAGTCAATTCTTATAGCTCACCATAGTTCCTCTAAGTATCATCATGTTAAACCTCGACAGAAAATCAAGATTGCACACGAGAGGGAAATGAAGATAAGGGACGTGTTGGATCTTAATCCAACGTTGAGCATATATGTAATATAATTATGAATTGTTTACTGTCATATATGATTGTCACAATTAAAGTGATCTAATATGAAATTAAGATATTAGACAATCTATGTATTTAATAGGATGTGGTCCATAAATGTGTAGAACAATTTGGACAAAGATCAAATTATTGATGGACTGATTCTGAAATTTACAATTGAGAAAACTGCATTTTGGAAACTTTTGGGCGCCCAGTGCGAGTGGTTCACCCGCACTGGATCTGAGTGCGGACGCACTCAATACTTAGCCAAAATTTTGGAAACTTCAGACAACACAGAAAAAAGTCCGAGTGTAATGCGGACGCACTAGAATCCCAATGCGGATGCATTCGGTACTTAGCCAAATTATGAGAGCTTTTGGGGCACCCAGTGCGGGTAGTTCACCCACACTGGATCTAAGTGCAGACGCACTCAGTACTTAGCCAAATTATGTATCTAGATATACTTGGTGGATAAATTCAGATGCAACTAATATCCACCACAGCATGAGAAAACCAATATCCACCACATAATTAGACTCGTACGTAGAACTCAAATTTCCTTTTAGGAGGTTGATGGAGTGGAGTCATTATTTCTGTTGCATCGGTTGTTCCAAGTACAAGTTATATCAACGTTTGCTCGAGGAATTATATATATATCTGTCTCATAAATATTCGAAAGGTACACAAAGAAATGGAAAGGAATTCGCAATGTCATATTTGAGAATTGAAGAAACTTTTAAAATTCGCTTGGCTATTTGAGAAATGTAATCTTGCATGATGCATGCTATATGAAATGGCGGTCTGTTGAAGGGGCGAAAAGCCATATACATGAATGGAACATTATCTGCAAGAGTGAAAAAGTACTGATTTTTTTAAATATAATTCACTTTAAAAAATTTAACAAAAGTAGCATTGTATTCTAAAAAGCTATAAAAATAGCCTCCATTGGTTTTCTAAACCAGTGTAGCTTGAAAGGAGCTAGTTTCAACGGTCCCCCAAACCAGTGGAGCCATTTTTTTACTCGGCTGATCCATTTTATCACCAAGCTGTGGCATGACCACAAAAGATCCACAAACCAGCCTCTACCAGTCCCCCAAACTGGTGGAGTTGGGAATTATTTTTTTCCGCGAGGTCTCTGTCTCCTCCTTTGACTACTTTGACTAAGATACTTTTTGTCCTATTTTTTTTTAACAGAGAATAAAAAAAATCTAAATTTTTCTTTTCCTTTTTTTGAATGAAGCTAAATGTTAATCTAGGTTGCTAGTCAGCCTATGTATGTTGGACCGAGTAAAAATATAGTATTTTCTGCTTGTGCTCCAATTTGCAATTATCCAATTTTCAACCCACTAACTGTTTGACATAGAATAGATATATCCGATTATTTATAATGGAGAGAGGGGAATGGTGATCAGGATAAGGTCTATTATTGTCTCCACCGTTTTGGGAGTTCAGTGTAGGCTAATTTAAAATGGCTCCACCGGTTGGGAGGTTCGGTGTAGGTTAATTTTATATAACCGTGCGTGTAGCTGCTGTGGCAGAGGAGAAAATGGCTCCACCGGTTTGGGGGACCGGTGTAGCTAGGCCTTTTCAAGCTACACCAGTTTGGGGGACGATAGAGACTATTTTTATAGCTTTTCAAAGTACAGTGCTGCTTTGGTTAACTTTTTTAATATGAATTCTATTTAAAAAAAATCCATTGTCGAGGGTACACCGACATAAACGTGTTATTTTTTAGTGTATTGATATTACAGATAGAAATATCTGCGACGATACCGTCGGCAAAAAACACTTTCACTCTCGCGAATATTGTCCCCAATTGTGTATATATATACACTCGCGGGAATACTAGGGAGTTGTTTGTTCGTAGATTTTGAAAATTATGTTTTCATATAGAAGTCGACTGAATAATTGGGGTGCAAGGATTTGTGTAAAAATTGTAACTAATTTGTAAATAAGAATAGAGAAGAAATAGTG